>CM050513.1:113702307-113979807 GCA_027563665.1 Antrozous pallidus | reverse complement strand
CTCCAGGTTTCTGTTTATATACCTCGGGGAGCTAAATATACAGGCTAAGGGCTCTTCTGTTCTGGCCCAGCAGCTCCTCTGTGTTCCTCCTCCCACCCTGCTCCCCTCCTCAGCACACACACACACACACACACACACACATTCACACTCACATAGACAGGCACACACACTCACACAAGTGCACACACAGGCAGGCACACATACTCACACACACACACACACTCACACAGGAAGGCACACACACTCACACAGGTGCACACACACACATACTCACACAGGCACACACACACAGGGACACACACTCACACAGGTGCACACACAGGCAGGCACACATACTCACACACACACACACTCACACAGACAGGCACACACACTCACACAGGTACACTCACATACTAACACAGGCAGGCACACACATACATACACACACAGGCATACACACTCACCCAGGTACTCACACAGACTCACTCAGGCACACAAACACAGACACTCACACACAGGTACACACACACACAGGCACATTCACACAAGCACACACACACTGGCACACACACTCACACAGGTGCGCACACACACTGGCACACACTCACATAGGCACACACACACTCAGATACTCACATACACAGGCACACACACAGGCACACACACTCACACTGGCACACACACTTACACAGGTACGTACACACTCGCACACACTCACATAATAGGCACACACACACTCAGGCACTCACATACACAGGCACACACACTCACACTGGCACACACACTTACACAGGTACGTACACACTCGCACACACTCACATAATAGGCACACACACTTACACAGGTACGTACACACTTACACAGGTACGTACACACTCGCACACACTCACATAGGCACACACACACTCACAAAGGTACTCACACAGGCACACACACTCACACTGGCCCACACGCTTACACAGGTACGTACACACTCGCACACACTCACATAATAGGCACACACACACTCAGGCACTCACACATACACTCACAAAGGTACTCACACAGGCACACACACTCACACAGGCATACACACACTAGGGCACTCACACACACACACTCAGGCACTCACACACACACTCACAAAGGTACTCACACAGGCACACACACTCACACAGGCACTCACACACACACAGGCACTCACACACACACAGGCACACACTGGCACACACACTCACACAGGCATGCACACACACTCACATAGGCATACACACACTAGGGCACTCACACACACACACACAGGTACTCACACAGACACACACAGGCAGGCAGACTCAGGCACACACACAAACACAGGCACACACTCATACACACAGGCACGCACGTGCACGCACATACACACATACTCTAACACACATGCCCTTGATGCTGGCCTGCCTCTCCCCCTCCCAAGCCCACGGGCTCTGCCTGTGCCCCCCACACTAGCGCACATCCTGTCCTTGCCTGCCGCTCTCCCCACCAGGAGCTGACCATGGGACTTGCTCATCAGCTCAGAAGTAACAGGGTCCAAACTGCCCTTGTCTGATGCCCAGCTGTCAGATGGGGGGGGACGCTTGCCCGAGGTCACACAGCATACCAGTAGCTGAGCCATACCACAGCCTCCTGGGACTGTCCGGCCAGAAACTCACCAGGAGCTGGGAGGGGAGGGAAGGGAAGGGAAGGGAGGTGAGGACCTGGGGTAGGCAGACTGGGGGCTGGAATAGAATGAAGCATCAAGCGGGAGAGAGAGCAGTAGCCAAGGCCCACAAAGCAAAGAACAAATGGAATTGTGGGGAAGGAGGCAGGGGAAGGTGACCAAGGGATTTAGGAGCAGAAGGAAAAGAAAATTCCATTGGCAAAATCATCTCTGGGCCCACAGGGCGCTCCTCCCACATCATCAGCCCCTCCTCCACAGGGGGCTCCTCCCACATCATCAGCCCCGCCTCCCACAGGGGGCTCCTCCCACATCATCAGCCCCTCCTCCACAGGGGGCTCCTCCCACATCATCAGCCCCGCCTCCTACAGGGGGCTCCTCCCACATCATCAGCCCCGCCTTCACAGGGGGCTCCTCCCACATCATCAGCCCCTCCTCCACTGGGGGCTCCTCCCACATCATCAGCCCCTCCTCCACAGGGGGCTCCTCCCACATCATCAGCCCCTCCTCCACAGGGGGCGCCTCCCACATCATCAGCCCCGCCTCTCACAGGGCCTCCTCCCACAGGGGGCTCCTCCCACAGGGGGCTCCTCCCAAGCAGGCATTCAAGATCACCCAACCAGCCCCATCAGTTTCCTGAGAAGCTGGAGGCCTGTCGCTGTCCGTGGTCCTGAATCTCCCCATGGCCTCTCCCCAGTCTGGACAGTGCCCATTCCCAGGCACAGGTCTCTCCGGAGTCAGTAGGGCTGAAGGAAGAACTGGGGGTGGGGGGCGCGAAGGGAGGAAGAAAACAAAGAACAGGGATGGTGGAGGAGGTGGCCCCGGCCAGAAATTTCCAGGGAGAGAGAGCGATTTCTTCTCGAATATTGTTTTCAAATCGCCACAGTGACCAAGAACCACAAGCGAAGATGGCTGGCACACCGAGGGATCGAGGCCGAGTGATATCCAAGACGCTGGGCAAGTGTTGACAGGCACAGGGAGTCCCGGGCACAGGCGGACACTGTGGGGACTCTGGGGAGGCTGGAGTAACCGCCTGCGCAGAGGAGCCGAGAGCCTCTGGCTCTCCTGTTTCATTTCCATCCTGATGAGAAGGTGAGTTTTCACACTGTCAGAGGGCAGTCAGAGCTGCGACTTCTCTTTCCCGGGGCCCGGGCGGCTTCATGGACTCCTGACAGCTCCATCACATTCTCAGTTTCAGCATTTTGTTTCCCTCTGGCAACGTGGCCGAGTATGACCCTCCATTTCTCTGGCACAAGTCAGGCTCAGGAGGCTCACTCCTGGCATCCACATGACCCCACACCCCAGGTTCCAGTTACACTAGCCCCATCCCCACTCTGTTTTATGCCTCTGGGCCTTTGCACATGCTGCCTCCCCAACCTGAGGTGCCTTCTCCCCTCCCCCCCTTTCTCCTCCTAGGCCCAGCTCCTCTGTCTCCCCCACAGGACATGGCAGGGCAGGAAGGACCACGCTCATTTCAGTATCCCCAGCAGCTGGCACAGAGCCTGTCAATCCATTCACTTTGGTCCCTCCCCTTCTTTATGAATGAGCTGAGCCAACAGTGCTCAGTTGGTTAGAGCATCACCCCAATATGCCAAGCTTGTGGATTTGACCTCAGGTCAGGCCACATACAAGAAGCAATCAATAAATGCAACAATGAGTGAAAGAACAAATCTCTCTCTCTCCCCCTCTCTCTTTCTCTCCCCCTCTCCCCCTCCCCTCTGTCCCTCCCTTCCTCTGTCTCTCTAAATATCAATTAAAAATATTTAAATGCATGGCTAAATACCCTAGGATTGGGGGAGAGGTGCATATGGTCACCTTGGAGGTATTCAGAGGGAGAAGTCTCCAAGTTCTTAGAGAGGTGCTGCCTCTCTAAGACAATTGCCTTAAAGACAACTTTGTATCCTCTTCCCTCCCTGCTTGGTCTCATTTTGCAGATGAGGAAACTGAGGCTGGGAGAGAAAGGGCCTTGGACACGGCTGGCCAGGGAGATGGTGGCCATCCTGGAGCTGCCCGAGAAGGTGGGGATGTCCTTCTGAGTGGGAGCAGGCGGGGCGGGGCGGGGCCGGCTCCCTCTCCCAGACCCAGGGGCCCCATTGTGGCCACACACACCCCTCAGGAGAAAATATTTGAGCTTCTGGCAGAAAGATGGCCCTGCCTCCCCTCCTCCACCACCTCACCTGCTAAAGGATCCTAGCCTTTAAATAATGAGCCATTCCTAATTTAATTACATCTTTAATTAATCCAGCTCTCCCAGGAGCTTTGAGCTGGAGCCTGAGGAACTGCTCAATAGTCCCTGAGAGGGAGGGGATATTCTTTCCTGTTTCAGGGAAGGGAGGAGAGCCAGGGGCGCATTGTCCTCCGGGACCGTGTGTGCCCTCTGCTCTCCCTGCTGGGTGTCCCTCCATCACCGCTGGCTTTGAGACAGCGGTGCTGGGCTGAGGGTGAGGAGGCAGCCGGGGGAGGCAGCTGGGGCAGAGGGAAGCCCTGCTGGGGTTTCCAGGCCCACTCCACACACAGCCAGAGTGGGGTGCGGCAGAATCATAAGCATGTGATCATGTATTGAGGGTCTTCTCATGTCTAGCGCTTTATCCCACTGAACTCTAACCTCACAGTATTTCCATATGCACCTTACAAAAGAAGAAACTGAGGCTCAAAGGACAAGAAGTATTATTCTTCTTTTTATTTTGCAAAGGGGGAAACTGAGGCACAGGCAGAGGCTCTGGCCTGGTCCCAGCTGGGGCTGCACCAGGCCATCTGGCTCCAGTGGGTGCTAGAAGCCACCATGTTAACTGGGTGGGGTGCGGCTTTGGAAATGCCCAAGCTGAGAACCTTCCCCGAGGCCTGGCAACAGTCACACAGGGCTCTCCCGAGCCCCACCCGCTCTGCTCTCACCATGGTAATCATTTTTGCAACAAGGGGCCCCGCCTTTTTATTTTGCATTGGGCTCTGCAGATACATAGTCAGCCCGCCCTCAGGGTCTGAGGCCTCCATCAGTACCTGCCCCTCTCCCCTTCTGGCCCACCAGCCCTGTCGCACCAAATCAGGGGGCACTGCTGGCTGGCTGTCCCCCTCACCAGACTCCTCCATGGCCGTGCAGAGAGATGCTTCTGCTCTGTGTCTCTTTGCAGGCAACATCACAGGGCCAGGCACAGCATAGGACCTGGGTACAGGCTGGGTCAGACCAGCTGAGGTAGGATGGAGTGAACCAGCCCTCATAGGGGTCCTTGGTAGAACTGTGGGTGCAGTTTCTAACTCTGCATTCCACTTGGAGACACTGCCATCCCCCTCTGGCCACATCCTGACTCTTGTCCTGGGCTCGTCACCCAGACAGGATACACCGTTAGGGGCTCTGGGGCCCAGAGAAGTGTCCCCTGCACCTCAGTTCCGCCTGTTTGGAGTGAAGAGATTCAGACATTTTATCCTTCTTTGTCCAGGGTGGCAGAGGAAGCCCCAAAGGAGCTGACCCTCTGACAACAAGGACAAGCAGGGGTGAGATGAGAACGCCAGCCTCTGGTCCTGTTCCTTTCTACGACCCCCTCCAAGCCGTCTCAGGAGCCTCCGGTTTCCCCCTCTGTGGTTGAGGGAGCGCCAGGAACCAGGACAAAGCTCAGCACACGCCGGAAGCTGATCGTTGTTGTAATGATGGAGAGCTGTGGACAGGGAGTTTGGATGGCTGGTCAACCTTAATTGCTCTAAAGGGCCGGCGCTAATTACTGGATGTTGGTGGTTGAAGCAGCCCCCACCTGTTAGTCCTAAATAGATTCACTGATTGGCTTTTATTGGTGTTTCCTGCCTGGGGGTTATGGGTGTATCTTATCATCTACATCTTAATAAAAGGGGTGGTAAAGCCAGAGCGAATAGTAGTTCTCCCACTAGAGTTGGACTACCGCCTGATCCCCATTTCCAAATTAATGTTTTTCTAAGTCTCTATTCATTGGTGTGCTGTCTTCTCCAGAAACCCGAACCCTGAACCGGAACCCTGAATCACGCTGGACGTGAAAGGGATTCACACCCCAGAGGCCTCAAGCCCCAGCTCCCGGCCAGGGAAGAGGAGAGACAGAGGCCTAGGCTTCTTGAGCCTCTGCATTCTTTATTATTATTATTATTATTATTATTATTATTATTGATTTCTAGAGATAAAGGGAGAGGGATAAAGAGATAAAAATATCAATGAGAGAGAAACATCATTGATCGGCTGCCTCCAGCATGCCCCCTACTGGGGATCAAGCCTGGAACCCGGGCATGTGCCCTGACAGGTATTGAGCTGTGACCTCTTAGTTCCCGAGTTGACGCTCAACCACTGACCCACACTGGCCAGGTGAGCCCCTGCACTCTGGAAGCCTGAGCCTTCAGGGGGCTGAGGTTCTCACAACTGAGCAGACTCTGGACCCTGAAGCCACGGCAAAGCCTGCTCCTCCTTGGTCTTCCTCTGATTCTGCCCCTCGCATGACACAGGTCACCCCAGAGCCCCAGCCTGACACCCTGGGAGGCCGGGGGTTGGGGGGACTGTCAGAATGAGAACGGGGAGGTGTTTTAGTCAGGATATGACAGGTTATGCTTCAGTAACAAACAGAACGCAGAACTCTCGGAGCTTTGACGCCAAGATAGGTTATTGCTCACTTGTGTCACAGCCCTCATGGACAGTGAGTGAGTGCCCTGCCATCGGCGGGACCAGTCGTGGCAGCAGGGAAAACGAGCTGGAGATCCCAAGGGCTGCTTTCGAGAGCCAGGCCAGACTCAGAGCTCAATTCCCGGCCCCACCTAATTGCAAACAAAGAGCAAACACCAAGCTCTGTTCTCTCCTGATGGGTAAGGGGGTTCAGGAGCAGCCTCCTCTGGGGACTGAGCCCCATCTTGTTCGAGAACAGTCCCCTCCAAACCAGCCCTTCAGCCCCGCCCTTGTTCTCGCTGAGATGCAGTCTTACCAGCTTAGCATTAGGAACTCAAAATCAATCATCAGACAAAATGCCATCACTCCCTCCCCACCCCACCTTCCCCTCCTGCAGGCACGGCCCCATCACTCAGCAGCGTAGAAGCTGAAAGGTTTGCACAGAACGCCCATCCTCATTCTTTGTCTCTCTGACTCAATTGTCCGTTTATAATTTATACTCTCAGCTATTGCGAAAGAGGGTTTTCTAAAAAGTGAAATAAAAGGTCAGAAATCATTTAGGGAAGAGGAGTGAGCTAGATGGACTAGACCAGTGGTCGGCAAACTCATTACTCAACAGCCAAATAGCAACGGGACAACGATTGACATTTCTTGTGAGAGCCAACTTTTTTAAACTTAAACTTCTAACACTACTTCTTCAAAATAGACTCACCCAGGCCGTGGTATTTTATGGAAGGGCCACACTCAAGGGGCCAAAGAGCTGCATGTGGCTCTCGAGCTGCAGTTTGCTGACCACAGTACTAGACAATTATTATATGCAACTCACAGAAGTACCAGAAAGTTGAAATGAATATTTATTACATTGAATAATAAAGTAATGTAATACAATAACATAATAAATGTAATACAGTAATAATAATACTATTCCATCTGAGCTTCCTAGTAGCACAGACATATATTCATCCCTTCCTGCCTCTTCGGCCAGTTCTCTTTTCCCCTCCTGAAGTCCCTTCTCTTTAACCTCCCTTGTCAGATTCACTGAGGCCGTTCCCCCTCTGTCTTAGACACCCATACCCCCCTGACAAGGGGGGAACAGCAGGAAGGCAAATGGCTACAGGATGAGTGTAAGGGAAGCCTCAGGCGGAAGAATTGAGCCTGCACAGGACTGCAAGGTCACTCCCACACGTCTTCTGGCTCCTCCTCCCGGTGGAGCAGAGGCTGGAAGTCCAAGGCAGAAGACACCTTGGCTCCCCATGGGGCAGGGTCCAGGCCTTGGCGTCATCAAGTACTTGGAACTGCCTTTGGAGGGCAGACCCCCCCACAACCCCAATATATTAATTCACTGAATCCGCAGGATGACCCTGCAGGAGAGGCCTATAACGTTATCCCTGACTCACAGGTGGGGAAACTGAGGCCAAGAAAGGAAAGTGACCTTTTCAAGCTTACCCAGCTCCCTTCCCCACAGACCCAGCCTCAGGGCAGGGGAGCCCCAGGCCGTGGGAGAGATGCTCAGAGTTCTGAGAGAGGGAGGGAGCATCCAGGCAGCCTTAAGCTTGGCCAGGAAGGATCAGGGGATGGAGACAGCTCCCCTCTCCCCACTCCCAGGATTTAGTTGCCATGACAACATGGCCTGCATTCTGTGTGTTTATTGGAACTTTGTATTTTAATGGAGATGTAATTAGAATTAAAAGGCTGAGGCTAAAAAGGGCAGAACCCATCCCATCCCCTAGGGAGCCGGGACCCCCCTCCGCTTCCCCACCACCACCACACACACACACTTTTTCTACCACTGCCCTCCTGGTGTCTGTCCCCACTGCCCAGGCGGGAACCGGAGCTGTGTCTTTGGCTGGTCAGCGTGGAACCGTTAAGAAGGTCCCACCTAGAACCCACAACCAGAGTCACAGTCTGACCCCAGATCTCCCTGGAGAACTTCCAGTAGTTTCTTCCCGTGTCTTTTTGAAAGATTTTCTAATTGATTTTTAGAGAGAGGAGAAGGGAGAGTAGGAGAGAGAGAAACATCAATGTGAGAACAAGACATCGGTGGATTGGCTGCCTCCTATACACCCCCCACTGGAGATCGAGTGCGAAACCTGGGCATGTGACCTATCCTAAATCCGTGGGCGCATAACCAACTGAGTCATACAAGCCAGGTTTTTAAAAATATATTTTATTGATTTTTTACAGAGAGGAAGGGAGAGAGAGTCAGAAACATCGATGAGGGAGAAACATTAATCAGCTGCCTCCTGCACGCCCCCCACTGGGGATGTGCCCACAAACAAGGTACATGCCCCCGGGACAGGAATCGAACCTGGGACCCTTGAGTCCACAGACTGATGCTCTGTCCCCTAAGCTAAACCGGTTAGGATACAAGCCAGGTCTTTAATGAGTTCTTAAAGTCAGTCATGCCAATCGTTTTACCTTTTCATCCTCAAATCATTGAAAAGAAGCCACTGTCTCCACCTGGACCCCCGTCGGAGGGGGCCACAGTCCCTGGGTGCCACCCTGAACCCCCCAAACCCTGGGGTCACAGACAAGCCCTCGAAGGGGGCAGAGGCCCACACGTGCTGAGAGGGTGGCGTGAATGTGTGCGCACCGCCGGGCACACGGGCAGCCCGGTGTTTACCCAGAGTCCACCTCCCTGTACGGAGCATGTCCCGCCCGTGTGTATTGAGTGGATACATGACTAGTGGCAGGTAAGCTGAGCACATGCCGTGGAGCCTCTCCCTGCGCCTGGCAGCGGACCTAGGAGGGTGGCACTGCCAGCTCCCACCCCAGGAAGCTCGGAGAGCTGACATGACCTCCCCAGGTCACACAGCCGGCAAGTGGTGAAGGCCACATTTGAACATAGACCTGCTGACTCTGCGCTCTTGAGCCTTACAGTGGGCACAAGTCCCACGGGCGCACTGCCGGCCCAGGTGGCTGTCATTCTTTACAAACAGACATAGAAAGGGAGTGGACTGACAATTCTCGGGGGAAAGCAGGTGTGGGATGTGCAGGAAGAGACTGAACAAAAATCATATACCTATGGATGAGGACAGTGGTGGGGGGGTCAGAGCAGAGGGTGGGGTGGGAACCAGGTGGAGGGGGTTATGGGGGGAAAAAAGAAGAACAATTGTAATAATCTGAACAATAAAGATTTATTAAATTTTTTTAAAAATACAGCACAGCCAAAACTGGTTTGGCTCAGTGGATAGAGCATCGGCCTGCAGACTGAAGGGTCCAGGGTTCAACTCTGGTCAAGGGCATGTACCGTGGTTGCAGGCACATGCTCAGTGGGGGGGGGTGCTGTGTGCAGGAGGCGGCAGATCGATGTCTCTCATCGGTGTTTCTAGCTTTCTGTCCCTCTTCCTTCCTCTCTGTAAGAAATCAATAAAATATATTTTTTAAAAACACACAAACATACAGCATATTCTCTGTGCCCGGTGCTAGTTCAAGTCCTTTGTTCTCAATCCTCACACCAACCCTACAAGGGAGGGACGATTATTATACGCAGCTCATGGACGAGAGAATCGAGGCCCAAAGGGTATGTGACTTACCCAAGGCCACACAGCCAGTGAGTAGGAAAGCCGGGACTTAAACCTGCATGGGCTGGCTCTAGAATCTAAGACTTCAGAGCCCTTATGCCCCTCAGCCCTGGGAAAAGGCCAGGACAATACTGCTCGAAGCCCAGGAACAAAGGCCACTTGCTTTGGGACACACAGCTCTGGGAACACAGTCTGTCAACCCTGAGGATCCCTCTGCCCACAGCCCTGCCACTCTCCCGATCTCCAACCCAGACGGACAGAGATCCGAGACACTGAGGAGGAGCGTGGGGATGAGACAAGATGTGAGACGCACGCAGGAAAGCCCCAGGCTGAGCCAGAGCCGGAGAGACCCCGAGAGGGACGAGTGAGACCTGACCAGAGGCCAAAGGCAGCGACAAGCGAGAACCAAGCTGCGCAGAAACAGGTCTGCTCTCCTGTAATCGCACTTCCAAGCCACTGATGCAGGAGGAGGAGGTGAGGGAGCTGGGAGTGCACTCAGGGTAACGCAGAGCAAGGCGGCGGAGAGAGGGGGGCGGACACCGGAGACCAGAAACCACCTGTCCAGAGAGACAACCGGAAATTCCATTTGGGAATTTGCCTTCAATGGAAGGCGGAGAGAAGCCAGGAGTTTGGGGGCGGGTGGCTGAGCGAAGGTGGAGAGAGAGAGGACTCAGGCAGAAAGGAGAGGAAGTCACCGAGAGACGAGGGTCAAAGAGAAGGCGACAAAGGACACACAGAGAGAGAAGAAAGATGGAGAGAAAAGCAAAGGCAATGTGCCAGATCCCAGGTGCCCCCATAGACACCTTCAAAACACCCCACATACACACACACATTCTCACACACATACACATGCGCGCGCACACACACACACACAAGCACTCTCACACACATACACACATGCACTCTCACAGACATGCACATATGTACTCTCACACACATGCACACACTCTCACACACTTACACACATGCACTCTCTCACACATGCACACACACACTCACACACACACACAAGCACACACGCGCTCTCACACACATTCTCACACACACACACACAAGCACACACACAGTCTCACACACATACACACATGCACTCTCTCACACATGCACACACACTCTCACACACACACACAAGCACACACGCGCTCTCACACACATTCTCTCACACACACACAAGCACACACACAGTCTCACACACATACACACACTCTCACACACATACACACTCTCTCTCACACACATACACACGCACTCTCACACACACACACACAAAGCACACACGAACTCTCACACACATTCTCACACACATACACACACTCTCACACACATACACACTCTCCCTCACACACATACACACAAGCACTCTCACACACATGCTCTCACACGTGCTCCTCACACTCCTGCTCAGGACTGAAAGACCTGGTTCTAAGATTGACTCTGCTCTTTTTTCTCATTTTAATACGTGTGTGTGTGCGCGTGTGTGTGTGTGTGTGTGTGTGTGTGCGGATTTCAGAGAGGAAGGGAGAGGGAGAGAAAATATCAATGGTGGGAGAGGACCACTGATTGGCTGCCTCCTGCACGCCACCCCCTGGGGATGAGCCTGCACCAGCCTGGACTCTGCTCTGGAAACGCTCTTTAGCCTTGGAGAGGCCCCTCCCTCTGAGCCTCAGTCCCTGAGGGTGCGGCTGGGCTGGTCCCCAAGGCCAGGGCATGGGGGCTACGGGGTCTAGGAAGGCAGCAAGCTCACCATGAGGTTCCCCCTATGTGGCGCGGGGCCCTGAGGTGGGGCCCTGGGAGGGGGGGGCTGGAAGGCGGGGGCCCTGGGAGGACCCCCCTGTGAAGTCCCATGATGCCCCCTCTGCCAGGGCCACGGGCAGAGCAGGAGGAACTGCCTCTCCTGAGCCCTCTCATCAGGGTCCGGGACCCATGGCCTTCTTAGGTGCCCCATTTGGGGGTGTCCAGAGCGGGGGCGGGGGGACGTGGCTGCAACACCCCGCACAGGGCCGCTGGGCTCTGACCCCGCTCTGCTCTCGGGGCTTCACGGTGCTAATTGTGGGGCTCCTCACACTCCCCTGGTCAGGAGGCTGAGCCCGTTAAACAGAGGAGGAAACTGAGGCACCTCGCCCCCTGCAGCCGCCCCAGCCGCCCATTCGCACCCCTTCCCACCCGCCGGGCCACGCGGGGCTCGCTGCAACGAGCCCGCTGAGACCCACGGGTGTCCCAGTCCCACACTCCCACCTGGACACCCCAACCGGGCCCTGGACGCCCCACCCGGGACGGCAGCACCACGGGTCTGAGTCTCAGGCGCGAGAAAGCTGTCCTGCGGCGCCATCTAGTGGCGGCAGAGGCCGCCTGGCCCGCGAGTCGGGCTGAGCGAGGGGGGGGTTCGGGGATGCTTCAGGATTTTCCTGCCCCAGGCGCCCCCCGTCGCTGGAACCAAGGGGTGCAGAGAATTCCTCCAGCCCGGGCACTGTGGGCTGACCGTCCCAGGTCGGGAGCTGACTCACACACCCCACAAACACATGGACAGCTCTGCCCGCCGCCCTCCGCCGCCCCAAACCCAGCCTTCGTCTATTAGTGGTCGGCAAACTCATTAGTCAACAGAGCCAAATATCAACAGGTCAACAATTGAAATTTCTTTGGAGAGCCAAATAAATAGACTCGCCCAGGCTGTGGTGTTTTGTGGAAGAGCCACACTCTAGGGGCCAAAGAGCCGCATGGCTCACGAGCGGCGGTTTGCCGACCACTGTTATGAAGCACTTATGCGTGCCCAGCACTGCTTCGGGCGCCAGAGATAGAAGGATGCACAAAATAAACACCCCTGCCCTGCTGTGCGATGGGGAAGCACAATAAGCAACAAGCATAAGAAATAGTCAGACAATCTGGTTGTTTTAGAAGCAGGAAAAGGGAATATGTCTGACAACTCACTGGGCTAATGACGCTCAGTTCATATTTGGCAAAGGAGGCAAGAGCATACAATGAGTCAAGACAGTCTCTTCAATAAGTGGTGTTGGGGAAATTGGACAGGTACATGCCAAAAAAATGCAACTAGACCACCAATTTACACCTCACACAAGAACAAACTCAGAATGGATAAAAGATGTGAATGTAAATCATGAAACCATAAAAATCCTAGAAGAAACCATAGGCAGCAAAATCTCAGACACGTCTCATAGCAAGATGTTTATGGATACATCTCCTAGGGCAGCGGTCGGCAAACGCATTAGTCAACAGAGCGGCAAACCTCGGCTCCCGAGCCGCATGTAGTCCCATGGGACTACACCAAAATAAAAAACTTCAACAAAGAGAAACCATCAACAAAACGAAAAGGGAGTCCACTGTAAGGGACTGTAATTTATTGATTTTTTTACAGAGAGGAAGGGAGAGGAATAGAAAGTCAGAAAAATCGATGAGAGAGAAACATCTATCAGCTGCCCCTGCATGCCCCCTACTGGGGATGTGCCCGCAGCCAAGGTACATGCCCTTGATGGGAATCGAACCTGGGACCTTTCAGTCTGCAGACCGACGCTCTATCCACTGAGCCACACCGGTTTCGGCAATAAAATATATTTTTTAAAAACTCATTGTATGTTAACATAAATAACATATTTTTTGAAAATGTTTTTTCCAAAACAAAGCTGCGAAAACTATTGTTTTGCATTTTTACGTATGTCGTTAATGGAAGACAGCTGAATTCTCATGCCGCACTCAGTCTGTGCGATATGTTTGCTTTGGTTGAAGTACATAAAAAAAAAAAAAAATCCAGCTCAACAGTCTCCTTTTTTATAAAAAATTGAGAATGCTAACATTGCGCTCGACCCCGCCCCCTCAGAGTTTGGATCAACTTTGTTAGGCTGTAAACGCTTTCCGGAAGGGGCGTGGCTTGGCGCCCAAACAGGTAATTGGCTGGGATTGGACAACAAATGCGTCTGTCTGCGCGTTGTCCCCGCCTCAGACCCCGCCCCTGTTCCCTAACGCATGCGTCCTAAGGAAGATGAGCACTTCCGCCCGCTCACTCTAAAACTCTGTGTTCCAGGTCGGATTTCCGCTGGGACAACGAGGGCGGCCAGACCGGAAGTGGCGTGGGGCCTGTGGGCGGGGCCAGGTGCAACCATGTCCGCGGCCTTGCTGCGCAGGGGCCTGGAGCTGCTGGGGGCGCCCGAAGGTGAGGAGAGCCTGCCCGGATACTTGCCGCGCCGGCCGGGCGGCTGGGGCAGAGGGCGGCGGGGGCTGCGGGCGGGGGCCCCGAGGGTGCGGAACCATTCTGTCCCGCCTTATCCCCGGTGGGATGGGAGCCCTGCGCGCTCTCCGACCCGCGTCCGTTCCTCTCTTTCTCTCCAGCCCCCCAGGCCGCACCAGGCCAGGCCCAGCCGAGCGGGGCTCCGGGGAAGCAGCCCGCGAAGGCCAAGGCAAAGGCCAAGGCAAAGGCGACCCAGGCCGGGAAACTGCGGAACTCGGCCAAAGGAAAAGTGCCCAAGTCGGCGCTGGGTAAGGTCGGGAAGGGGCCGGGCGTGCTTCCCCGGGGTCGGGCTGTGCCCGGGAGGAAGGGGACCTTGAGGCCGGGCTGGAAACGCGTGTCAGGCATTCCTAGAGCACCTGCTGTGAGCCATGCACAGAGCGGACTCCTAGGGAGACGGAGTGAATGAAACATGGTCTGCAGCCCCGGTGGGGAGCGAGGCATCAAAGAGTTTCAAAATCAACTGTGAGGAGGGCTTTGAAGGTTTGTGCTTTGAGAGGGACTTCGAATAAAAGACTAAATCAGACTTCTGAGGCAGCGACATTGAAGCCCAGATCTGAAGGAAGTATAGAGCGAGCCATGGGGAAGAGTATTCTAGCGAGAATGGCATCGGCAGAGTCAGAAAGAAGTTTGTTGCCTGTGAAAATTTGGAAGAAAGAAGCCTGGTGAAGGTGACATGCAGTGAAGGAGGGTCGGAGATGGGACATGTAACCAGGTACTAGTCGGTGTGCCGGGTGCTGAACCCTGTGCAAACGTGTATACTGTAATCCTCACAGCAGCCGGGAGGTGGTGCAGGTGGCAGCCAGGCAGTGCCTCGAGCCCTGCTCTTGCCCACCCTGTTCAACTAAGGCGCTGTGGCCTGGCAGTGGTGAGGGTGCAGCGATGAGAGACCTGTGCAGGGGGAGCAGGGGGGGAGGGTGCTGATAGGCTTCAGTGGTGAACAGGAGGGGGAGGGAGACACTGAGAAGGGAGCCTAGCTTCTAGAGCATCATGGGGGATGTGGTGCAGGTAAGGGCTTTGGGAGGGGCAGGAATGGGCAGGATGGTGGGAGGGAGGATATGTGCCAGGACACTGAGTTCCTAGTCTTTGAGCCTGGGCCTGGTGCATAAAAGGCGTTTGTGTTTGTTCAAAGAACTATGAAGTCCAGGGAGGAAACAGCCCGAGCAAAAGTGTGGAGGCAGCCCTGACCAGTTTGGCTCGGTGGATAGAGCGTCAGCCTGTGGACTCAAGGGTCCCGGGTTCGATTCCAGTCAAGGGCATATACCTTGGTTTTGGGCACATCCCCAGTGGGGGATGTGCAGGTGGCAGCTGACTGATGTTTCTCTCATAGATGTTTCTAACTCTTCCTTGCTCTCTGTAAAAAATCAATAAAATCTTTTTAAAAAAAGTGTGGAGGCAGAGAAGTAAGACCCATTTGAGCAACAGTGATGTTGGTGTGAATGGCATAGGACACAAGTGGCCCGATCCAGCCCAGACCTTGTCCCATAATCCTATATAAACAAGAGGTAATATGCAAATTGACCCTCACGCCCTCACCTCACAAGATGGGGGCAACCAGGCCTGCAGGAGGGCAGTTGGGGGTCACCAGGCCTGCAGGGGAGGGCATTTGGGGGTAATCAGGCTGGTAGGGGAGCAGTTAGGTGTCAATCAGGCCAGTATGGAAGCCCCCAGCCTGGCCCATGACCTCTCTGGGGCAATCAGGCAGGCGAGGGGCAGCAGTCCCAGATTGAGAGGGATGCCACGGCCGAGACTGGTTTGGCTCAGTGGATAGAGCGTCAGACTGCAGACTGAAGGGTCCCAGGTTCGATTCCGGTCAAGGGCATGTACCTGGGCTGCGGGCACATCCCCAGTAGGGGGCGTGCAAGAGGCAGCCGATCGATGTTTCTCTCATTGATGTTTCTGACTTTCTATCCCTCTCCCTTCCACTCTGTAAAAAATCAATAAAATATATTTAAAAAAAAAAAAAAGAGAGGGTGCCCCAGATTGGAGAGGATGCAGACTGGGCTGATGGACACACCTTACTCTCCCTCCCCCCGACCCAGTGCATGAATTTCGTGCACTGGGCCTCTAGTTGGTACATAATTGACCAGTGAGGGGACTCTCAAGCCTCAATGGCCAATCTGAAAAATTCCTCTGTGGCTGCCACTTCTGGGAACTAATCTCTTGCCTGAATTGTTGGCAAAGCCTCCCAACTGGTGTCTCACCTTCCACTCCCCCCTCCGCACAACAGCCAAAGTGACCCCACAAAATGGTGTCGGCCCTTTCTCTTCTCTGCCCCGCTCAGGGCGCCTAATGAGGCCCAGCTGGCCTGCCCCTTCTCGGGCCCTCTCCTCCCCTTCCAGCCGTTCCTGACACTTCCGCTTCAGGGCCTCCGCACCAGCTGTTCCCTCTGTGGAGCGATCTTCCCCGGATACTACACTCTCCCTTGAGTCTGCTCAAACACCGTTTCACTGGGGCTTGTTCACGTGAGGGTTAAAAAACATGTTAACCTCTGGCCGGTGTGGCTCAGTGATTAAAGCGGCAGCCCATGGACTTAGGGGTCACCGTTTGATTCCCAGTCAAGGGCACATAACCTGGTTTGCAGGTTCGATCCCCAGCCCCCAGCGGGGCCGAGTGAGGAAGGCAACCAATTCATGTGTGCCTCTCACATCAGTGTTGCTCTCTCCCTCTCCCCTCCCCCTTTCTCTCAAATCAATCAGTGAAAAAAGAATGAGCTCTCCATCTTTGATTCCTTTTTCTCCATAAAATGTGTCACCTTCTAAATACTGTTTACTACCCGCTTCCCACTGGCATGTATGCTCCACAAGGCAGGAGATTTTGCCTGTCTGTGTGCCGTGCACCTAGAACGGGGCCTGACACACAGTTGAGCACTTGGGACATGTTGTCGCGTAAGTCACTTGAGCTTCTGGGAGCCAAGAGGTCTTTCAGCAGGACCCGTGTGAAGAGCGGATTTGACGGAAAAGAGCTCAGGCTGTTACAGTCATTGAGGGAACAAGGCCTTTGGCAAGGCTTTGGGGGAGGGGGGAGCAGAGGGGGGTAATGGGGAGATATCAAGAGGGGCCTAGGTAGTTTCAGGGAGTACGTCTGAAATTATGCCACCCTGCCTACCATCCCCAGCCGAGTTCCAGAAGCGAGAGCGGCGAGGCTACCTTGGAGTGAACCTGGCGTTTATGACCAGTGCCAGAAGCACCTTGCCCGAGTCCGTCAGCCGGCAGGTGTGTCGGGGTGGCTATGAGAAGGGCTGGGGGGGAGCTGAGGATGGTCCTGGGGATCCCTGGGGGTCTCAGCTCTAGCATGGGGTGGAGTTTGGGCCACCTCCCACATTCCTGTATTGCCGTGCTGTGGGGGGTACCTCCTGGGGGGTAAGAGCAGACCAGGGGAGGGGGCAGCACTTGGCCTGTACCGGGCCGTGTAGCTCCCTCATGTCCTGACTCCCGCACATCCCCAGATTCTGCGCCAGAACCGGGGCCGCAAGGCCTGCGACCGGCCTGTGGCCAAGAAGAAGAAGAAGAAGGCCGAAGGCACTGTGTTCACGGAGGAGGACTTCCAGAAGTTCCAGCAGGAATACTTTGGCAGCTAGGCTCTGGAGGCCGTGGGAGAGGCGTGGGCGCAGCTTCCTCCTCTGACCTCAGCCGCTGCTGGGCCTGGCAGCCTGCCATGCAGAGGGCGCCAGGCTGACAAGGAAGCCCTGGAGCTGGAGCCAGGGGCAGGCTGGAGTGGAGCTGGCGAGCTGGCAGCCTTCAAATTCAGACGAGGGGAAACCCGCAGGCCTGGGAGGAGCTACCTACCTGCCGGAAAGGAACCTTTCTGACTATTGTTTGCTTTGAGCCAAGCAGGACCTCTTGACTGTGGACTGTGGAGAAGCCAGTTCCTGGGCCCTCGGGGACCACACCTCCAGGAGCAGGGGAGGGCTGCTGTGTGCTTCCAGGTTCTAATAAATACGGGCTCAAGCTGGGTGGACGCTGCTGGTCTGACTCGAAGCATCTCCTCTCCTGTGGCACCAAAGAGCCTTCCCTCCCCTTCCCCGCCTCCCAGTGTGGCTCAGAGCTGCAGAGCAGAAATGCTCCAGTTCAGCTGAGTGCACGGCTTCCGCTGGCATTCCCCAGGGGTGCCCACAACTGCCCAGGTCTGGGGAGGCGGAGTGCTGCCAGCCTGTATGGGCGTATGCAGTCGGGTGTGGGGGGAAGGGAATGTGCCAGAGTTGGACTGGTGGGGTGATTCAGACTTCAGGCAACAGGGTTTCACACTTGGGTCTGCCCAAGCACAGAGGCTGGACCCCTCTGCAGCCGGCAGTGTTGAGCACAGGATGTGCCGACCAGCATTGCCTTCAGCATGGAAAGGACAAGTCCTGGGAGCCAGGGGCCCCTTGGGGTTGGGGCCTTTTAGAGAAGATGGCATGGGTGCAGCTCTTCTACCTCTTCCCCCTAAGGGCCTCATAGGTGGTGGCTTTGCCAGTTCTGAAGGGTCCCGGGGCTGGAGCCCGCCTCCTTGCATGGTCCTAGTGTGCCAGGAGGGTTCCTCGCCCCTACCCACTGCCTTGGAGCTGTTCCTGGTTAACCAGCTTTCCGTCCTGAGTGTGGACAGGAGTGGCCAAGGAGGCTGGAGCAGAGCTGGGCCTGTCTGCAGACGGCCTCACCTGAGCAGCAGGAAGCCGACCCAACAGGCTCTGGCCCCCTTCCTGACATGCCTCTTCCCAGCAGCTGGTCTCCTGCCTCGTGCTCTACCCGCTCCCTCCAGCCATCTTGGTAAGGGGGGGTGCTACACACAGGGTATCCTTAAGATTAATCTTTTGTGCTTATGTTAGTTGCAGTCCATTAGTCCTTTTGAACATGGGTGCAAATTCAGGACTGTGATCCCTGAACAGCCTTAAAATGTAAGAGCAAGAACTCCCTTTAGCCCAGATTAAATATCCTGCATCTTCCCATGCTTGCGGTGGCAATTCTTGCCTATGACTTTTTCCCAGGTGATTAAATACCTTCCCTGTCACCCAAACTTGACTGGGCATGGATTCCTCCCCTCAGGGACCTAGAGGGAATAGCCCATAACCTATGGAGTCCTGGGGAGTGTCAAGTTGCAGCTCCCGGTGAAACTGCCCAAATGACAGGCCTAGGTCTTTCCCTTCACTTTCCTATTAACTAGTTTATTATAAGGGCATCAAAACCAAAGAGCTTAGCCCTAACCAGGTTGGCTAGTGGATAGTGTCGACCTGTGGACTCAGGGGTCCCAGGTTCGATTCCGGTCAAGGACATACAGGGTAGCAAGTGTGCAGGAGGCAGCTGATCAATGCTTCTCATCAGTTCTAATTTTCTATCCCTCTCCCTCTCTGTGAAATATAACAAAACCAGAGCTTAAAAGTAAAAGCTACTCATCAGCACACCCAGCTCAAGGGCCGTGGAACCTTATCTGGGTGAAGACAGATGGCAAAAGCCCAGACTAGAACAGCTGTTCCTGCTGCCCAGTTCCCTCAGGTTACAACTCCCTAGAGCCTTGTCCCTAACCAAGGGAGAGCTCAACTCCCAGCTCTGGGAAAACCACCTGCTGTTGGGGCCCTGGCCAAGTGTCCGATGGACGTCACCGGTGATCCTGACCTATTACAGCACTTCGCTGGGCTCAACCTTAAGCAAGCGGAACTGTCCCCCTGGTTCACTCTAGTGCCAAGACAGTTGGCTGGGTTATTCCAGGCAAGAAAACACAGCAGTCTGCACAGAACTTTCACTACAAAATAATTTATTATAATACAATCTCCAGCACAAGCCTCCTATGTACAAGCACACGGACTACCCTAACTAGGGGACCCTTTTCTTCCCCCTGGCCTTGCGGACCTCTTCTATCAGATCTTTCAGATACTGGATCTCCTTGGCCAAGGAGTCCGCCTTCTCTTTCAGAGCCTCGTTCTTCTTTTCCAGCTCTTTACACTCGCCGGTGAGGGCCTCCTGCTCTGCTCTCTTCTTCTGGCGGTACCGAGTAGCTGCTGTCTTATTCTGCTCCATTTTTTTCAGCCTTTTATCTAGTTTCTCACCCTTTACTTTTGCTGCTACCACCTTCTCCACAGGAGGGTCGTAGGGTTTGGGGCCAGCAGACCCACAAGGGGTAGCCGGAGACAGCAGATTCCTGTTTGGGGAGGCCCTGGAGGTGGAGGGACTATGCTGGGGAGAGCCCAGATAGGACTCGGGGCTCATACAGACGCCACTGTCATTGTCTGAGGTGGGCTCCTCCTCCTTCACACACTGTGGAATTATGGTAATGTAAGTGGAGTCTGATTTCCTATCTCCTTCAGAGATGTCAACTTCACTTCCCAGCTCTAAAGTAACCTCTGGGTTAAGGGGAAGAGGTTGCAGGAAGGTGAAGGGGGCAACCTGGTCAGTTTGTAGTAAATTTTCTGGAAGATGGCCAATTGGGTTCACTGTATGGGGGGGCTCCTTATTAATCTGGTCTAGGGGGTCAAAGAGGTCACAGGGCTCATCCAACGTGGCCAAAAGCTCATCGGGCATGGGATCCAGGTCACCCAAACTTAACAGGGCATCGAAGTCAAACTCCTTGAGATCCATTTTCTCCACCATCCAATCTGTCCCCGAAAAGGCATCCTCTGCAAAAGGTAGAAAAAGAATGAAATCAATTCAGCCAGATGCACAAAGCAGCCAACTATGATCAGAACTCAGTGCCAAGTAAACGATGGGCACCTACCCTTGCCGTTGTCTGAGGCACTGACCAACCCATCCACAGCCAGCCATTCGGAGGAGCCCGCCTTGGCCAGGTCGCTGGAGAACCCATGGGGCTTCAAGTTCTTGGCCACCTCCAGGCAGTCGTCTAAGAGATCTAAGCTTTCCTCAGCCCCCAAACCCGACTGGCTGAAGGGGGACATCAAGCCCCCCACCAACACCTCGCTGCTCAGGAAGCTCATCTCGGTCATGTTGTGGGGCTTTGCTGGAATCGAGGAATGTGTCTAATTCGAATGTGTCTTTGTCGGTTACAGCAATGCTGCTGCTGAATGCCGTGAAAAGCCTGAATAGGAACGAGAAACAAAATCCCATTAGCGATCAGCTGGCCTGGAAATTTCATCTTTCACCGCCAAGGCCGGATGGCCAACCTCTCCTTAGCTGTAGGGAGCTGGAAACACGTGGCGCCAGAGCCATTGTGCTGCTCTTCCTGGCTCCGGGTCAGGCGGCTCGGGCTGGCCCGTGCAGCTGGGCCGTCCCCCAAGCGGCCACAAGAGGAAGGCCCCGCTTCCTCCAGTCCAAATAGGGCCGCGCCGCTGCCTCCCCCGCCCCCGTGACTCACGCCGCCGGCCGCCGCCCAGCCCGCCGCCATCTTTGCTGTTGCCACGTTTCGCCCGGCGCCAGGCGGGCCTCGGCGGGCTGGGCTGGGGCAGGGGGTTGGGGTGGGAGTGGAGGTGGGAGAGGCGAGGCCGCCGGGGGCGTTCCCCCGGGATCCAGGCCGCGCTCTTCCAGCTCAGGCGCCGGCGTCTCGGAGCCGGCAAATGGGGCCACGCGTCCCCAGCGCTCGTAAAACCGCTTCCCCCTCCGCGACGCCGCCGGCCTGCAGCCGCACCCATGCAGATCGCAGGTCCTCGTCGACCCAGGGGCGCCCGGAAACAGCAGCCCGTCCCGTACTTACGCCATGGCTTAAGCCGCTGGGAGGTGCCGCTGCAGAGCCTGGTGCTGCTGCTGCCGCTGCAAAGGCCAATGCTGCCGCTGGCACTGCTGCCTCTAGTGCGCCATGTCGGCCGGGAGCTGTGGGAGCGGAGGGCGCGGAGCAGGGAGGAACTGGCTAAAACGTCTACATCTGCGGCGGGAAAGGAAATGGCCGCGGCAGACCGACCGCGGGTCTTTTATAACTTTTCTCTCATGGTGACGCATCACAAAGATCCTTCCGCCGCTGTCACGTGACCTTCGGCTTTCAGCCATTTATTTTCAGCCGTTGACGCCCTACTTCTTCCAACCAACGACTTCTTTGGCCAGAACATAACTCCAGAGAGAAAATGTGCTATTTTAAAAGCCTCACGAAACAAAAGACACACTGCTTTATAAGGCTCCTGAGATCAAAGAGTCACGCTCATTGCCGAGCGCGGAGGGATCCACCGGACATGCCCCGCTTCCTGTTTAACTGAAGGGCGGGGGAGGAAAGTCATTTCCAAGAAAGGTTTTAATAAGGACATGTGTAAATATATATGTAAATGTAAAAACAAAAAGAAAGGCATAGCTTCGTACTGCAGAGAGAGAATAGAAAGACATGCTACTGGAGGCTAGAAATTTTTTTTTTAAGTTTTTATTGTGAAGCCCGAAGCCTTCTCATCGCCCGAGATGCAGGCGGAGAGCGCGCATCGAGCTGATTGGCCATCCGTGGTGAGTCATTGTACATCTCGAGTTCTTATTGGCTCAGGGTCCAAGGTGGGTGAGCTGTGCAGTGAGGAGACATCCGGTGCGCGAGGGAAGCGGCGGGGTCTGGCGGCCTGTGGTCTGTCCGCCCTTTGTGGCGACACACCTGTGCCGCGGCTCCTTCGGGCCTGGAGCCGGCCGGCCACCAGCGCTTCCCGCCAGTGAGTCCCAGATAGTGACGTCAGGCCCAGCCCCCGCGGTCGCCAAGTTGCCTGTTCTCAGCGTAGTTCTAACGAGGGACCAGGTTGCGGCTGGAAGATGAAACTAGGCAAAAGGAACTCATTTCGTGTGCGATTTCACCACAGGGATGCCCTTGGGTAGCGGAAAGGGGCGACTGAGGATCAGGGATCTCCTGATCCCTGCCCAGGGACCATCAGAGGCCAGCGCTGCGTCCTTTCTCTGAATTCTGTCAAGTTGCGCCGGGAAGATGCATAATCCTATAGCCCAACCAATTCTGTTTTTATATATCCATTCTGCCAAAATGTTTGCTTGTCTATTAGGATACGCAGGCCATCACAGCATAACTTCTTTGTCTCAGTAAGTTGTTTCTCTAAACAAGGAAAGAATTTTATTCAACTACCTACCACTTCTCTCACTCCCAGGCGTCCACTTCCTAGCGAGTCCTCCGAATGGCCCTGAGGAGCCGAGAAAGCTTCCGATCTCTGCAGT
Organism: Antrozous pallidus; assembly: GCA_027563665.1. Lineage (NCBI taxonomy): Eukaryota > Metazoa > Chordata > Mammalia > Chiroptera > Vespertilionidae > Antrozous > Antrozous pallidus. The sequence continues at coordinate 113,956,742 of CM050513.1, read as the reverse complement.
CAGGCCCTGAGTGTCTGCCTCCATGCATTTCAGTGGGCCATACAGACATCCCTATGAGGGCCGTGCTGTGGACACATTGGGAACCTCAGTCCTGAACTGCAAGCCATTAATTGACGTCAGCTAGTTCAATTTCTTTACAACGGAAAACAGGACTGATGTTCTGCCCAGTGACACAGCTCCCTGTCAGGGCAGGATGGGGTAGGAGTTAGAAGACAGACCTTAGGGGGCAAACCCAAAAGAATCCTGGCTCTTTCATGTACTAACCAGGATGTTTGGGTTAAGTGACTTATTCTTGCTGGGGCTGTTTCCTCATCTATAAAATGGGGCTAATGATTAGGATCATTATCCTCAGAGTGAAGTGAAATCGTGTGTGTAAAGCACTGAGCAAAGTGGCTGGTACCTACCTGATAGGTGCTCAATTGATTATTATAACTCAGGTCTTCTGACCTTGACCTCCCAATACCCACCTCCCCATCTCCATTACATCAACCTGCTTCTCAGAGGACTCCTATCATTTACTGACAGGAAGCCAACAACTATAAAAACTGGTATATGCAAAGCATGCTGGATCCTGGTGTATATGGTTTTTCTGTCCCCTTGGGGAATCCCAAGTATTGAGATACACAGACGTCCTCCAGCCTTTAGCGCAAAGGCAGTGAGTCGCTGAGCCACTACACAAGCCTTCCAAAGGCGGAACTAAGGACCCACAGGGCGTGTCCTCCTTCTCTTGTATCAAGAGACCTGTCAGTGCCTCCTGAGGCTGACCATGCAGAAGGCTGAAAATTAAAGAAAGTAACACTGCCCCAGTTCTGACACTGCAGAGGTCTCGGAAGAAAGACTTCAGTAGCAACTTGTCCCGTCTATTATGCAGACCCAGATCCAGCACTTCCGCCTTCTGGCGGCTAGGAGGAACCAGTAGCCCTCGTGTGGGAAAAGGTTTCACGCCACACACAAGTCAAAGCTGTTGCGGAGGAGACTTTTATCTTCTTCCCTTGCTGTGAAGGATGTCATGTTTCCAGCTTTATCTCCTCCCTCAAGGAGAAAAGGGACAGCAGTTCTCTGGGTCTCTAGACTAAGCTGCTTCTCTGTGGAGCTAATCAAGACAGGGCAGCAAGATTGGTGACTGATTCCAAATTACCAGCCAACTGCTATTGAGGGGCAGGCAAGTGACTGGAAGGCAAACTGTGGACTTGGCATTGGACCAAGAATTGAAAGACTACAAGGTCAAAAGGAAAAGGTAAACAACACACTGTATACAGTCAGCCGCAGAAGCACATCTCCAGCACGTTGGCCTCTTAAATCAGTAGTTGTCCAAGAAGGTACAGCCTCCTGCACTAGCCCTGGGTGTCTTTGGCCTTGAGCTTCAGCTGCAAGGGCAGAGTTCTAACAAATCCTGACAACAGACCTTCCCAGCCAGGTCGTGGTCTCGGGAAAGATGTACCACAACAGATGACTGAACACATGGGGGGATCCCCACGTACTGAAACCCGCGAGGGACTCTCCTGGGCCTTGTGACCTTGAGGCTGATGCCTCATCCAAACCATTTGTGTTCTCAGCTTTGGTATGAGGGAGCAAACTCAGCTGGTCTGGAGTGTCAACCAGTGGATCACCAGCGGCTGAGACCCAGGAAGAAAGACTGTAGGCCTCAACACAGCTTTTCCAAACGAGCTTTGATTATTTATTTGAAGAGAAAAAAAAGTCACAAGCAAGTGTATAAAAAATACTACTGTCCTGAACTCCTTTTTAAAAAGGGGCAACAGGGAAAACCAAAATACACTTCGGAGTTGATTCGAATTTCCAGACGATGAGTGTGCTTTGTAAGCATTAGGCTGTGGTTTGCTTACCTAGATGGTGTAAAAGTTTCCAAATGGAGACATAGGACCAGATGCTACTGCTTCAAGACAGGTGTTATGAATGGCGGGAAAGGCACATCTTTCCCCAAAAATTAAAGGGGGAGACTGGGAGGCAGAATGTTGCTCTCTTCTACCCGAGAATCTCAAAGTACTTGTCTTCCATGTTTTATGATGGAGTTTGCCCAGTTGGTCGCCAAAACCGCCAGGACCAGGGCAGGGAATTCCCTCAGCTTCTAGTTCTGAGAACTAAGAGGTTCTTGTTTATGAAATGGCCAAGTTATGGTTTCTTGAAACACAGTTAAGAGAGAAAAGCTCTTTAAAAGAAGAGATAAACTCACAGTTACACTTGGCTTTGATAATTTGAGACTTGATCTTTAAAATGTTTTCTTAGCTCTCCTTTCAGTGTTTGGTATGGAATTTGGTTGGAGACATTGGGAAAACTGTAGGGCTCTCTAGTTTTTGTCTAGCCTTTTTGTCTAGTTTTTGTCTAGGGCTTTTTTGTCTAGTCTTTCAGTGCAAAGGCAGTAAGAATCCCTGCCTTTATATTTGTTTGTTTTTAAATATATTTTTATTGATTTCCGAGAGGAAGAGAGAGACAAAAACATCAACGATGAGAATCATTGATCGGCTGCCTCCTGCACTCCCCACACTGGGGACTGAGCCACAATCCAGGCCTGTGCCCTGACCGGGAATTGAACTGACCCCCTGGTTCATGGATCAACCCTCAAACACTGAGCCACCCCAACAGGCAAACTGTACATGTTATAACACATTGGGGAAACCAAATCCTTTATCTCAGTGAATAATTACCCACGTTTTGGCAACACTTTCTCAGCCCACCCCTCTCCTGGATGCCAGGCCAGGCTCCACCCATTTACCTTCTACACACTCACCAGGGCAGCCCTCTGGCATAGGGATTTTTAAACCTCCATTTGGATTCTGAACAGCCAGGCTGGAGAATCCCTCTTGGGGTGCTGAGCTTATGTTTTTCGTTCTCTCCCAATACCTTCATACAAATGAAACAACTGGACCTCTTAAGGGAACCCTTCCACACATAGAAAAGGCAGGAAGTTCTCCAAGGTTAACCTTAGTTCTCACCCCCCTAATCCATGACCAAAAGGGAACAGGAATCTCACCATGAACTCAGAGGCTAGCTGAGGTCTCGCTGCTATTTATAGGGCGTTCTCCTGTCACTGTCATTGGGAGGGAAGGAGACAGCTGCGGAGAGCTTCACCAGAATCACTGGCTGGAGAGGTAGTATGCATAGAGAAAACAACACTTGACGGGAGGACAAAATACTGGACAGAGTGATCAGAAACAGAACTCGCAGGCTTTGGCCACAAACAGGAAAAAAATACACAAAACAAGGAGATGCACTGGCATTGTGTATTGAACACTCCTCCCCACCCCACCCCAGATACTCTGTACATTGCGATAAATAGTGCAATTTTAGCAGCGGGAAACAGGAGCGTAGGAAGTCCCCACCTCCTTCATATGTGTTTTATCCATGTGCACTCTTCCTAGGTAGCACCAGTCTCCCCAGGTGCTGGGCGAGAGACAGACTGGGGTGGGAGTGGAGGGTAGAGGGGAGGTCTGAGCATGTTTGCTTGCCTTTCGGCCTCTGGAGGTGCCTGGAGAGTTGGGCAAACAGCCCTCTCACATTCCTATGGCAGACTGTTCTTGCTCTAAAACATCATCCTAGAAAGGTAGACATGGTCACTGAGCCACAACTGGATCGTCCAGCTGACATCCTGCTGCCTGTCAACCTCCCTTCAACCTCTAGGACTAAGGCCGTGTTTTTGAAGGCCTCGTCCTAAAGGACGAGGCAAGGAAGGGGGTGAAGGAACACGCTCACGCAGAGGTGCTGCCCTTGCAGCCCCTCCCTCATCTTCCTCTGCCCCCGGCACACGGGTGGTGTTGGTCTGGACCAGCCACATGGCTGGAGACATCAAGCACGCAGACCCTCTCCCAGGCCACCTCCGTTCCCCAACTATGCACACCCACTGATGGCCACTAAGAAACTCCAAATAACTGCATCCAGTTTACCTTGAGCCCCCACTCCTGTGTCGGTCAGTAACAGTGTTCCCATGAGCAACCGACCCTCTCAGCACTACGGCTAGGAGTTAGGAGGTTGGGGGAATGGGCTTCTTCCCCAGGAACCTGAATCAACGGCCAGTTCTTCCGCCCCTCTACCCCCAGAAACCCTAAATACTGCCTGAGCGCTCTGCAGAGGTCAGCGTGGAAACATGCGATCATAAGTTCAGTGATATTCAACTAAAGGCAACATCTTGATTGGCAGGTGTGCTCCAGGGAAAGGAACAAAGCAGGCATGGACAGTAGGAAAAGGTAGAGAAGACACGGAAGAGAAGCAGGCCAAAGGGCAAGGCGGGACAGACAGGAGCAGAAAACCTGGGCCACGTGCAACACACCAAGTGGTTTCCATAGCTCAGTGGTGTCCAGGGCTCCACCTCGCCAATTCATTCCACAAAATCAGCCTGGAGCACGGGGCAGAGGAGGAGGAGGGAGCACAGTGTTTGGTAACAAAAATAGAAAGGGTTGGATTTGAGAAAATAGGAGATTTAAGAGAGGTCATTCTAATCAGCATGAAGTGACTGGGGCGATGAACAGCAAGACGGGAGGCACCTAGGACCCTGTGAGGCACCATCTCTAGAGCCCAGTGTTTCTAACAGAATCCAGGGCCTGACTGCCCAACACCCACTCGGGCCTTCGCCTGCCCTACGTCTGCAGCAGCACCTCCGGCTCGGACAGTGAGCAATAGAGAGTGTACCCCAACTCGTCTATTTCTTCAGGGGTGAGCTCAGCAAATAAGTTCACCTTGGGGTTCAGGGCACTGGGCAGGACTCCGGCCTCTAGGTACCTGATGAGTCCCCTCAAGGCCTGCAGGAACCGATCGGCCAGCATGTCCGGAGACCAGTCAGCCTCCTCCTGGGCCAAGTGGAGGATGACATTGGTGAGCTGGCTGGCAGTGAGGTGGCCCAGAGCTGGAGTGGACTTGCATATGGCCTTGAGGATCTTGAGGCACAGAGATCGGCAGCCCGAGTCGGCCTGGTCCAAAGCCCACAGGCGCGCCGTCTCGGCAGGACGCAGGCTCAGCCGCCACAGGTTGTCATGCTGGGCTAGCCGGTGCGGTCTGGCCACCAAGACGGTGTCGCCGAGAGTCACTGATGGCAAGAAGTCAATGACAAGATGTTTGTCACGCTCATATTGCACTTCCAGAGTCAAGGCCTCTGGGGGGGGCGCCGGGCGGATCACATAGTCCAAGAGAGACCCTATGGCCGGCCAATTGATGGAGCCAGCCACGACCTTCTCAAATGTGTCCGCCACTGTCTTTGGGGAGAGGTAGCCCCCTACTACACAGCGGTCCCAGTAACTACTGCCACGAGGAAAGTACTCTGGGTTCTCACGACGGACCAGGAAGAAGCCAGGGACATTCATGATGGTGTCCTCGCCAGGAATACACGACCACAGGTTCTGCTCCAGTACAAGGGGCACAATGAGCTGGATGTGGTCAGCTGTCACCACCTGGAGAGAAGAATTAAGAAGGATTTGAGGGATGTAAAAGCTTTCTCAAACACAGGTCCCTCTATCTTGTATTCCCCCAACAATAAAGGAAACTAAGAATTCTTTCCTGTTGCCCTAACTGGTTTGGCTCAGTGGATAGAGCGTCGGCCTGCAGACTCAAGGGTCCCAGGTTTGATTCCGGTCAAGGGCGTGTACCTTGGTTTCGGGCACATCCCAGTAGGAGGTGTGCAAGAGGCAGCTAATTGATGTTTCTCTCTCATTGATGTTTCTAACTCTCTCTCTTCCTCTCTGTAAAAAATCAATAAAATATATTTTTAAAAATAATAATGATTTCCTGTCAGCCTTTCAGTTCCGATATAGACATACTGAGGATTTAAACCCGGGCTGCAGACACCAGCTCGTGCTCATGCCACATGGCACGTGGTCTTGGGGCATGAAAGCATGCGGGACATCCCCAAGCCTACAGACCCGATAAGAGAAAACTAGAAAGGAGCGACAGGGACAGGAGGCCTCTTCTGGTTTCCTAGAACTTGCGTGACTAAAAAACAAGGAAGGGTTTTTACACTTGATCTTAGCCAAAAGGCCGAGAAGGAAGGGTTTTTAAAGACCAAGATAAATTTTTAAAAAATGCATGAGATCTATATCTGAAACAACAAACAAGACCCACGGTAACGCCGACACCGGTGTGGCTCAGTGGATAGAGCGTCGGCCTGCGGTCTGAAGGGTCCCGGGTTCGATTCCGCTCAAGGGCATGTGCCTTGGTTGCGGGCACATCCCCAGTGGGGGGTGTGCAGGAGGCAGCTGAGCAATGTTTCTCTCGCATCGATGTTTCTGGCTCTCTGTCCCTCTCCCTTCCTCTCTGTAAAAAACCAATAAAATATATATATTAAAACAAAAAAGATCCAAGCTAACTTTCTCCAAATGCTCCTGATGAGCAGAGTTCAGAAGCAGCCAGACTTCCGTCGTCCTGGCAGCCCGGCTCCCTCATCTTTTGTGCCAAGAGCACGACTGCGCAGCACCTGGGCCAGCACCCGCCTGCGCTCCGCCTGTTACCTGCAGGTCGTCATAGAGGCTGCCACTCAGGTACATGTCCCGAAGTGGCATGTCAGGCAACTTGGCCCGCAGGAAGCCCCGGAGCTCGGCACATATGTCCACGGCAGCTTGCTTGGCCCGAGCCTGCTCACCAGCAGGGATGGCGGCCCGGTTCCGGTAGTAAGAAAGAAGTTTCTCCTGCAGGGACATGCGGAGTCGTGACTTCTTCAAGTCTACCTGGCCCTTCCTGGCCAGTGGCTTGGGCTGGGGTGGGCAGAATGTGTCTGCCAAGGCAAGAGAGAGAAGCATGTCAGCTCTTCCCAGGCTGCCTCCATCCCAGAAAGAAGAGCTTAGCACCACAGGCAAGTGCTGGCACGGTGCCTGACACGTATGTGCTCAAGGACTGTTTGCTGCATGCAGGAGTAGCCCTGAGAGCCACAGGTAAATCCCAGAAGGGGCCAGAGGCTTTCTCACCCGCGTCGAAGGCCGAGGAGTCTGTGGGAAGGGTCTGCAGGGACCGGCTCAGGCCTGCCTTCATGTCCTTGTTCAGCAGGCGGGGGGAGCCCATCCAGTTTGGTTCTTCCCAGCTCCTTTTCCCCGAGTGGCCCAGGCGGGTGGGGCTGGTAGGGGCACTGATCGCCCTGTCGTACATCTGGAACAGCGAGAGGACCGCACACGTCCATTCCTTCCTGCCTCCCTCCTTCCCAGCAGCTTTAGTGAACTCTAAACTAATTTCCAATACCTTGCTTTATTCTGGATTATGCAATACTTTCTCCATGTAGAAAATAGAAAAGTTCAGGAAACATGAAATGATATAAATAAGAAACAGATTTATCCATAATGTCACAACCCAGAGGTAAATGTTAATAATTTAGTATATTTCTTTCTGGAAATACAGGTTTAGGTAATTAGGATCCTGCCCCCCCCCTCTCTCTATATATACACACACACACACACACACACATACATATACACACACACACTTTTGAAATCTGATTTTTTCAGTTATGATTTTTATCGTTTACTCAGACCAGTAAAATGAACCGGTGTTCAACATGATGGTACATTTTCTACCCGTACAACACTGTACCTTACGAATGTAAGGGTGAACACTGACCGATTTATTTAACAAATACTGAGTGTCTACCACGTGCTGTTCTAGGTACCAGACTAGAGCACTAACCAAAGAGACGTCTGCAGCTGTCAGTCGAGGAGAAGGACACAGGCAAACCACCAACAAGTGAAATACAAAGTATGCAGAAAGGTAAGCGTGAAGATAAAGGACAGCCGAAACCGATTTGGCTCAGTGAATAGAGGGTCGGCCTGCAGACTGAAAGGTCCCAGGTTCGATTCTGGTCAAGGGCATGTACCTTGGTTGTGGGCACATCCCCAGTGGGGGGTGTGCAGGAGGCAGCTGATCAATGTTTCTCTCTCATCGATGTTTCTCACTTTCTATCCCTCTCTATAAAAAAAAAAAAAAAAAAATCCATAAAATATATATATTTTTTTTTTAAAAAGGAGAAAAGGGAAACAGGAAGTGTATGCCTGGTGGGGGTTGCTATTTTAAATAAGGTAGTTAAGGAAGAATCTTTGGGGTATTTATAATTTCTTACCCGCTGGGATAAACATCTTTATTTGTATCCCCAACAATTTCTTTAGGGTAGAGACCCAGCAGTAGCTTTAACTGAACTCTCAAGGTCTCATCTAATAACCAGTGACCCAGCTGGACTCCACGAGCAGCGTCCAGCCTGTTCCAGACCAGCTCTGCTCTGGAGAGACAGCCTCCCACTCCCACCCCGGCCCAGGCCGCAGGCACTTACCCGTTTAACAGCCAGTGTAGCGATGCCCAGCATGGCTGCTCCGCCCACCCCCAGCACCAGCCGGGCATTGGAGAGCACAAAATCAATGGCTGTGCCAATGCCATTGTCTTCCTTCTTGCCTTTGCGCTGGCCAGCGCCTGCCATGGCTCACCTGAGGAGGAAGGCAGAACACGGCCATCACCAGCTGGGCCTCAAACACTGTCAGCTAACAGTCACTGTCAAGTCCAAGAAGATCTCCCCCTAACTAGAGTTCACAGCCTTGGTGGCCCTCTTCTCCACCTTTCATAGTCAACAGAAGGGGCACATGAGAGGCAAGTGAGACCACTTGGCCAAATGAACTACATTCCCATTCAAACACACAGAGCAAGCAAGGCCAAGGAGTTAGTTCCCTTTGTATTTACAGATGGAGGCGGGCAAGAATGCCAGTCATGCTCTCTCCAGGGCCATTGAGACAGAGATGGGACACGGCACGAAGGTGAGGCAGCGGAATCCAGTCAGGACCAATGACATTGTGTGATTCCCACACGAGAGCCACCGTCTTGTGGCGGTTGCTTTAAACAAGAGGAGCTTTGCTGATATGTTTACAGTAGAGAGAACCACGGGGTGTAGGGACTCTAAGTCAGGGTGGGAACCTCTGGCCCGTGGGCCCTATTGGCCCTGCCAAGGTGTAAGGGTGAGTGAAATGTCTGACTCGGGCTGATTTTTAGTTGATAATTTTGTCTGGCCCACGGAGGATGTTATAAATATCCAAATGGCCCCTGGCAGACAAAGGCTCCCACCTGCCCGAAGTGATCCCCGGATGTGATGCAGCAGACCAGAAGGGCATGTCCTCCCTCGAGCAGAAGCCAGGAGGAGCCCCCTGGCCCATCTAATTGATGACTGGTGAATGCAGGTGGAGAGGAGACAGCATAGAAAAAAGCCTGGGTTTTTGAGTCAGAAATCCTGAGATGGAGTCCTTGCCTTTGAACCCTGAATTATTTAACCCCTCAGCTATGGAAAGGGGAGAATGATGACCGCAGGGCCTAAATCATAGGGCTGCAGTGAGGGGAAAAATCTAAAGCACCGTATGTAAACCCTCTATAAACTGTAAAGTACTCCAAAAATGTGGGTTTATCATTGTCTTTTCAGATTTGCACCCACAGGACAAAAGGTTAACTTGCAGAGGCAGCCAGCAATCCAGACTGCTCTGAGCTCCAGCTGACCTGAGACAGAGCTAAGAACGGCCTCGAAAGCTCGGACTCAGGCTTGAGGTTAAAACTGTTAAGTGGAGCAGGCCGTTCCTACTCCAGCGCGACATGCTCCCCACCCAAGGGCTGGTGACCTGGAAGAGAAGAGCGCACCGTGAACTCCAACAGAGAGCTGTGAGCTCTCACTTTAAAAGTTCACTTGTTGCCCTGACCGGTGTGGCTCAGTGGACAGAGCGTTGGCCTCGGACTGGAGGGTCCCAGGTTCAATTCCGGTCAAGGGCATGTACCTTGGTTGCAGGCACATCCCCAGTGGGAGGTGTGCAGGAGGCAGCTGATCGATGTTTCTCTCTGATCGATGTTTCTGACTCTCTATCCCTCTCCCTTCCTCTCTGTAAAAAATCAATAAAATATATTAAAACAAATAAATAAAAGTTGACTTGTTCCAGCTGAAAGGGCTTATCCGCTGTGCGTCCTCCACTCAGGCCCCGCTGCGTTGGGGAGCCTCCTGGGGACGGACTCAGCGGGAGCGGTGTGCTCCTGGGAGCACAGGTGTTCTAATGGGCAGAGTCTCCGTTTTGCAAGATAAGAAAGAAAGTTCTGGACATGTTACACCACAGGGTATTCTTTTTTTTTTTTTTTTTTTTTTTGCCATTTTTAAAATACAACATTGCTTAGACCAGTGGTTGGCAAACCGGGGCTCACAAGCCACATGCGGCTCTTTGGCCCCTTGTGTGTGGCTCTTCCACAAAATACCACAGCCTGGGCAAGTCTATTTTGAAGAAGTGGCATTAGAAGAAGTTTAAAAAATTTGGCTCTCAAAAGAAATCTCAATAGTTGTACTATTGATATTTGGCTCTGTTGACTAATGAGTTTGCCGACCACTGGCTTAGACGGTTTGCAACAGACAGTTTTTCTTCTCATTCTGAATTGGAAGCACTACACACCTGAATGCAAAGAGGAACAAAAAGTCCCAAAACCAAATTTGTGATTTTGTTCATGAGGCATAAAAAATGTGAATATTCTTAACACTACTGAGCTGTGCACTAAATGGTTGTGGCCTGGCAGGCAGGGCAGGGCAGGGGCGGGGAATCTGAGCATGCCAACATTTCAGGGAAGAGAAATACTCCTCACCCAACAATCCCGACAGGCAGTCATACTGTCCCGTTTTCAGATGAAGAAATGGAGACAAAGGTGAAGGAAGTGGCCGGGGTCGCCAGGTCAGTAAGTGGGGCCACGATCTGAACGAGACAAGCTGCTGGGGAGCAGTTTGCAGGGTCTCGGGCAGCCTGCTCACAAGTCCTCTGTTAACCCCTAGACCACAGCTTTTGGGGGCCTCTGGCTCACTCACTGCCACTGCCCAGCCCCAGTGATTGGCACACAGTATTTGTTGCACAAATGAGCCTTGAACCCTGTGGCTTTTTTTTTCAGGGAGGGGGTGGTGGCGACCTGTAACCCAACTCAGTCAAAACAGAAAAGGAGCTCAGAGTCAGTACCTCACTATGTGGCTCCAGACAGGCCGCCCTCCCTGTGCGGGCAGCCCCTGTGGGCCCTACGCTGCCAAAGGCCGTCTGCCAGTCAACCCACTGGCGAGGAGAACCAAAAGCCATTACATCAGGCTCCTCCCTGCTTTTCCTGTTGAAGCCGAACAGTCCCTCCCACCCAGCTGGCAAGCTTTCACCTTAGTTAGCCTTCATTCTTCTTTCTCCTGCCTCAGCCAACTGTTCCCCAAGCCCCACTGCTGGACAAGTTGTACTTCCGTGCGGCCACCCACCTCCTCGGTCCCTCAATCTCAGCTGGCCACATTCGCTGCCTCTGGTATCTCTCCCCACCTTCTTCTCCGGCTGCCACAGCCACGCTCCCTCTCCCTTGACATTCGCTGCTTTCAAAGCTGTGATGGTCCCCCCACTATCAGATGTCCCCATCTTCTCACCTGGGGATTCGGTGTCCTTCCGGACCTGGCCCAGCCTCCACGCCAGCCACTTGCCTTACAGGTGCCCCATTCTAGCCATGCCAGACTCAAGTTTCCAGTACAAAGTGCAGCCGCACCTCCACATTTGCTGCTTCTTCCCATCTACTTGGCAACCTCAAACGTCCCCTTTCCCGAGCTCCCTGCGATCCCCCCACCACCACCTGCAAAGGCAGCTAGGTTCTTCCTGTGTCTCTAAGATCGGTGCCCGCCTCTCCCACAGAGCTGCCAATGCCGGAATCACTTACTGCTGATCTCATTCGAGTGAGTCTCTTGATGGGCAGTGCCACTCACCTCTACCCCAGTGCCTACAGGAAAGCCAGCCCCATGGGGGGCCCTCTGGGGAAGCGGCTGAATTACTATGGCCATTAGGCTGTAGTTGGGGGGACTTTAGTAACAATGGCATGGGGAGCAAACAGCACGAACACGCTTGTTGAGTAATCCTAACTGAGCGCCCTCACTGAATTCGCGTAACCTGAAGAGGTACTACGTCCATTTTGCACATGAGGAAATGGAGGCCTAGAACAGCCTGGTGATTTGTCCTAAATCCCTCAACTATTAGCAGCAGCGCCAGGCTGTGGACCCGACACCGTCCCCCGACATCTGTACACTCTGCCTGCTTTACATTAGACTGCTGGCACAGGACCTAGTTATGTTTTGGGGGATGTGATCAGACCTGCAAGATAACTGAATGTACTGAAGAATGAGCCAGCCTGGAAGTAAACTCTAATCATTTTAACCAATGTCTTCTCTAACGTTTTCATAGGTAAACTGTTCTATCTGAACTAGAACGGTGATAACAATCCTATGCCGGTAGGGCTCGAAACTCAGGGCCTATCTCTTCTCAGTAAGGGGACATACGTCTGTTAATATGTCTGTCGCACCGAAACCGGTGTGGCTCAGTGGAGAGAGCGTCAGCCTGCGGACTGAAAGGTCCCAGGTTCGATTCCAGTCAAGGGCATGTACCTCGGCTGCGGGCACATCCCCAGTAGGGGGTATGCAAGACGCAGCTGATCGATGTTTCTCTCTCATCGATGTTTCTGACTTTCTATCCCTCTCCCTTCCTCTCTGTAAAAAATCAATAAAATATATTTAAAAATATAGATGTCTGTAGTTTCTCCACTGATTTCTGATGATTAAAGGGTTCTGGTCCCTCTCCTCGTCCCTTGCATCGGAAAAAAAAATACGAAACTATAGCAACAAGGGCCTACCTACCTGTAGCGGCTACTGCATCTGTGAGGCGGGAGTGGGCACGCAGGCGGGTCCGCAGAAGGCACCTTTGCCCTCTTTCCCTGGGAATCAGGACGGAAAAGGACAGGAGAGGATCTTAAATAAGGCCCCCCAGCCTGCGCTGGAGGAAGACCAGGCCCCTTTCCAGCTGCCTCTCCCGGGCCTCGGGATCCTCTAGCTTCTGATTTTTCCGGAACTCACGGCGGATGGAGGCGAGATAGAAGTCCCGGTCGGTGTAGCGAAGCTCTCGGCCCTGGCGCAGCAGAGCCCGGTAGAGACTCAACACCGCCTCTCGGCTCCACGGGGCCATGGGGGACTGGCAGGTGCTGGGCGTCAAGCTATCAGCAGGCGGGAAACACAGAAGCCTAGAATCAGAATTAGTAACAGAAGGGCCTAAAGAGAAGGACCTGAAAGTCAAGAGTTCTTACTGTCCGTCTCAGACACCCCAAGGCCACGCTGCAACTTAGGGACGGGGTTAGGACTAGACCCCAGCCTCTCAACCCCCTCCTGGGAAGTACGGTTTATGGCTGAAGGGCCAGGGCTTAGCAGCTGGACTGCCTGGCCTTGAATCCTTCCTCCGCCACTCACCACATGACCTTGGGCAGAGAGCACTTTACCCCTCCAAGCATCAGCCTTCTCACTTGTAAAATGGAAACGATACTATGTTTACAGCGGCTGCTACATAGTTGCGAACAGTGAGATAATCGTCAGCATCTGTAACAGGATTTCACTGTAGGGGTGGTCTAGACCAGTGGTCTGCAAACTCATTAGTCAACAGAGCGGCCAAACCGCGGCTTGCGGGCCGCATGTGGCTCTCGAGCCACAGTTTGCCGACCACTGGTCTAGACTGCCCGAAGGACTCTCTCAGACATACGTGAGTCGTGGCATCATCACTAATGGGCAAGTTTCTTAACTCCTCTGCCTTACCTGTTTCTCACCCGTAAAATGAGGATTAAAACGGCATTCTGCCCCATGGCTGGTATGAGGAGGAAATGTGTGGACATACAGAAACGTGTTAGGAGCAGCACTTGGCACATACCAAGACTCCATGTAACACGGATAGCGATTACTGGTGCCACCGAGCCCGGTATGTAAGAGCCCAATAATCAGATTTCGTTCCACACAAACTGCCACCATCCTTTCAGGACCGGTGCTCGCACTAAAGCGCGCTGTCGCCCCGTATCGTATTTAAATTAAGGAACCTACGAGTCGGTCAGGGGTCATAACAACAGTGGACACTTACTGTTTACTATGTATCACACACGTTCTAAGCATGTCCCACATCTCACTCTATCAACAATCCCAGGTCATCGCCATTCTCCCCCACCCCCACCCTCCCCACCTCGGTGAAGTCGGGGAGCCTGCCTACAGGGAGAAGTAACTGGCCCAGGGACCGCGCTGTCAAGGTGGCTGCACTCCCGACCCGGCCTCCGGCCTCCGGAGGACGGTTCCCTCTGGCCCGGGCCCTGCCATGTGCGGCTCTCAAACTTCCCCAGCTCAGCGCCGGGAGCTCAAACACCAAGCTGATGAAAAAGGGAGCCCCCACGACGCCCCTCTGCGGAAGAAATGATCAGCCCGTTTCACACAGTAACGAGACTGAGTGGGGGAAATATTTGGTAAAAAGATCTGAACTTTGGGCCCAAAGTCAGCGAGCCATCAGCCTCTGGCCTTGCTGACTCGCTGCGCGAGCCTGAGCCAGCCACCGTCCCCGGCCCTTTCCCCCCAACCCGGCCCCAAGGGCCTCGCCAGCGGGAGAGGAACCCAGAAAACCACCAGGAAAAGTGCTTTATGAGGTGGGAGGCGACTGTCACGTAGGCTGTTCGCACAGGGTCTCTCTGGGGTGGAGGGGGGCAGGCCAAGTCGGGGTGGGGAACCCAAAGGCTAGGCAGGCCGGCACGGGGCGCCGGAGCCGCTCCATAGAGATTGCCCAGGGCGGGCTGGGGAGACCCCGGCGTCCAGGCCCCGCAGCCCCGGCCCGGGACGGATGGGGGGCGCCGGGCAGCGCCCCGAGAAGAGGCTCGGCGAATCCGGCCCCCGATCCTCCCGCACTCACCCGCGGGCCGCGCTACGACTCCTCGGGACTCGCCTCTCGCCCGGCACCTCTCCCCGGGTCACCCAGCAACATGGCCCCTTCACTTCCGGGACACGACCTTGTGCGCGGAGCTGAGGGGTGGGACTCAGGGAGTACGGAGGCGGCCGGAGGCGGGGGACTTCCGGTCTCCTTGCCTTTGGGGGCGGGGCCTGGGGCTGCGCGGGCCACGCCCCCTGGATCGGACCTGCCCGCAGCCCTGAGGCCCCGCCTCCTTCCTGACGTCATCGAGGGCCCGGAGAGCCGCGGTGCCGGGATGCTGACCCCGGAATAAGGAGAAGGGGCCCCAGCCCCTGCCAGACAGGGGGTCAGGCCGGACCCTAGCACCGTCTGGGCCTGGACCGTGGGGTCCCCAGGAGAATTCTAAGATAAATACCCTGTCATGGCTTTCAAAGCCCGTTTTCTCAGATCGATTTCAAGTCTTTTCATTCATTCGCGCTGTTCCAGGCCCCTCGCTCCTGGCAAACTCCTACCCTTCAAAGTCCACCGTCGAGTCCCCTCCGGGAGTCATTCCAGCCTCCTCCCCGCCTCACCCTTCACACGTAGGTACCTACTTCCTTTGGGCCCACAGAAATGTCTGCGCTGTGAGGGGTCCTGAGCGGTCAACCACAAAACATGTTTATTGGACACTGCTGCTTCATTTACCCTCTGGCTTCGCTGTCTCTCCGCAGCCCTGAGGGCGGGAGCCACGCCCCCTGGAACCTGGAGACCCCTCCCCAGTGCCTCCCGGATGCCCAGCTCTGAGTGAAGCCAAGGAGCACTGGGCTTTGGAGTCAGGCCCAGCTGGCTCCCAATTCCAGGTCATTAGGCTCAGTGCCCTCTGGCACATTTCCCAATCTCTCCCGGCCTGCGACTGTGGTGAGGGTTCAAATCCCCAGCCAGTTTGGCTCAATGGATAGAGCGTCGGCCCTCGCACCAAAGGGTTGTGGGTTCGATTCCCTGGAGTACCTGGGTTGCAGGTTGCCTCCTGGTCCTGGTCGGGATGCATGCGAGAAGTAGCCAATCCATGTGTCTCTCTCACATCAATGTTTCTCTCTCTTGCCCTGACTAGTTTGGCTCAGTAGACAGAGCGTTGGCTTGTGGACTGAAGGGTCCTGGTTTGATTCCGGTCAAGGGATGTACCTTGGTTGCAGGCACATCCCCAGTAGGGGGTGTGCAGGAGGCAGCTGATCGATGTTTCTAACTCTCCCTCTCCCTTCCTCTCTGTAAAAAATCAATAAAATACATTTTAAAAATGTATTTCTCTCTCTCCCTCCCTCCGACTCTTTCTAAAAATGAACGGAAAACATATCCTGGGTGAGGATTGGTAACAACAGAAAAGGTATCTAGCACTTAAGGAGTAGTAGAGTAGCTCCTCCATTCATTGATGCAAGAAGTCATCGTGGAGGGTCTCTGATGGGCAGCCCCTGTCACAGGCACTGCAGAGAACAGAGCGCTCGAGACCTGGCTTACTGGTAGCTCCGTCTCCAAACTCTTCCAGGATCTGACACCACCTTCATCGCGGCCACCTCCCTGGTCCGAGCCCCTGTCCCATTTTGTGGATGAGAAAACCAGACCCAGAGGTTCGGCACTCTCCCCAGGGCACCCAGCTGGGTCGCAGAGAAGCTCTCGGGGGAACCCAGTTCCTTCTGACTCCGAAACCTGCTCTTTCCACTCCCCGGGGCTGCCCTACTTTGCTCTTTAAACAAATAATTTTGTGACCCAGATAAATCTAAACGGCAACATTTCCAGCTGGAAGAGCAGGTGACCCTTTCTATCCCTCCTGACCCTGCTGTTCTGCAGAATAATATTTTAGGAGAGAAGGAGGGGGGTCTCCGGGGGGGGGGCTTCAATAGGTTCCCCCAGCCTCACTTTGTTCTCCAGGGTTTTCTCTTTACTTCAAGGCTCACAATGCTCCTCCTGCCCCCGTGCTTCCATGGCCATGTGCGGAGGGGAGAAGACGGGGCAGTGAGGCGGGCGTCTGCACTCACGTGACCCCTGGTGACTTTGCAGACGGGAGACCCCAGCAAGGGGCACTGGCCCAGATCTCAGGGCTCTGCTGGGTTTAACATGACAATGGGCCTTCTGGGGGGGTCTCTGAGGGGTCCTGCAGTTTTGCTATGACCCCCGGTCTCCCATCTGGATGATGATGACAGCTTCTGATGGGATCATGGCTGGAGGGTGAGAGGGAAGCACTTATTCAACCAAACAGTTGCTCACACAGAGTGGGCCTTTTTATATAAATATATTTTTTATTGATTTTTTACAGAGAGGAAGGGAGAGGGATAGAGAGTTAGAGACATCAATGAGAGAGAAACATCGATCAGCTGCCTCCTACCCACTCCCCAATGGGGATGTGCCCGCAATCAAGGTGCATGTCCTTAACCGGAATTGAACCTGGGACCTTTCAGTCCGAAGGCCGATGCTCTATCCACTGAGCAAAAGCAGGAAGGGCCAGAGTAGGCCTTTCATTGTGGGATAAGTTAGTTAACATTCCCCAGGGGTTTGGGAGAGAGGGACCATTTCCCCGGATTCGAGCCGATCAAGTCTGGTCGGAGTGGAAAGGGGCAGATGGGGAGGTGACAAACATGGGACAAGTGACTTCAGCTGTGCTTGCCTTGGTGTCCTCATCTGTGCAGGGGACAGAAATGGACGAAACATTTCTGCTGCGTGACCCATGAGAACCAACCCTGTGTTCTCCCTGTGTATGTGTTCTCAGTGTGATTGTGTGTGTGAGTGTTCTCAGTGTGTTGACCAAGTCGGCACCCGTTCACCGTTTCGCGAGCACCTGGAGTGAGCGGGGGCAGGAGTGTAGACACAAAACACGCAGTTCCTGCCCAGGGGAGCACAGGGTGGAGGGGAGACAGACAAGCACACAGACAGGCTCTAGGAGAGAAGCCTTCACCGTGGGACGCGGAAGAGCCTGGGACCCGTGCAGAAGCAGGGGGGGTGGGCACCCGCTAGCCGGAGCCCAGGTGGGGAGCGGAGGCTGACGGGGGTGGGGGGGGGAGCCTCCGGAGGCACCCAGGGAGGACTGACGGCCTACAGGTGTGCTCCAGGCTGGGGCACCAGCACCCTTAGACGTGGGTTTGAATCCCAGCTCCCCCTCCTGAGGGCTGGCTGACCTTCAACCAGGTTCTCGGCCTCTCTGAGCCTTGCTTTCTCTGCTCGTAAATGGGGGTTAATATAAGTACCTGGGCAGTCAGACCTCAGCACGCACCCCTGCTCACTAAAGCAGAGGGAGAGAGAAGCAGATCAGGTGGATGTGTGCAGTGAGAATTGTCACCACGGCTGAGGTTTTAGGGAGTCCGGGGGATGGAACATGGAGTAGTGCAGACAAAGGATTTGAGCCCAGAAAACCCAGCTGCCGTGGGAAGTCTGGGTCATGGATAGACTTGCGTCTTGGAAAGAGCAGCCTGGCCACTTCGGGGGGAGCAGACTGGAGGGCTGAGCCCTCAGGAGGGCAGCCTCAGGCCGCCACAGTATCCCTGTGGCCAGTGAGAGTTGGTGCATCCCGAGCTTTCCCTGTGGCCGGCACCGGCACACACCAACCCCCTAATTCAGAGGTCGGCAAACCTCAGCTCATGAGCCACATGCGGCTCTTTGGCCCCTTGAGTGTAGCTCTTCCACAAAATACCACAGCCTGGGCGAGTCTATGTTGAAGAAGTGGCGTTAGAAGTTTAAGTTTAACAAATGTGGCTCTCAAAAGAAATTTCAATCGTTGTACTGTTGGTATTTGGCTCTGTTGACTGATGAGTTTGCCGACCACTGGCCTAACTCATCACAGCCCGGTGAGGACAGGGCTGCGGAGGAGACGCGAGTGGGAAGGAGACAGTTGTTTTCCTGGGAAGGCAAAGGGCAAGACGACAGGTGGTGGGGAGCGTCGTTAGAGGGACCGTGGGGGCACAGAGGAGCGGAGGGAGAGGGCGGGAGCAGACCAGGTGGCCCTTTGCCTGTGGGGGAGCAGGGCCAGGCGCCCCAGGCTTCCCTCCAGCAGGCAGAGAGGATGAGTACCTTGGGGCCTTCATCTCACCAGTTTCATCCCCTTCACGTTGCTCAGTTGGGTCCCTGATGAAGTGGAGACCCTCTGCAAACGCTTGTGGCCTGAACTGGGGTGAAATTGCTCCTGGAGGACAAGACAGAAAGCTCAGTCCGGCGCCTCCATTTCCCAGCCTCCCAGGGGAGGACCCAGACTGGAGTCATTTCCTCTCTGGGCTGGAGCGTGTGTGTGTGTGTGTGTGTGTGTGTGTGTGTGTGTGTCTGTGTGTGTGATTGTGTGTGTGTGTGTGTGATTGTGTGAGTGTGTGTGTGTGTGTGTGAGTGTGTGTGTGTGAGTGTGTGTGAGTGTGTGTGTGTCTGTGTGTGTGATTGTGTGTGTGTGTGAGTGTGTGTGTGTGAATGTGTGTGTCTGTGTGTGTGTGAGTGTGTGAGTGTGAATGTGTGTGTGTGAGTGTGTGAGTGTGTGTGTGTGAATGTGTGTGTCTATGTGTGTGTGTGATTGTGTGTGTGTGAGTGTGTGTCTGTGTGAGTGTGTGTGTCTGTGTATGTGTGTGTGATTGTGTTTGTGTGTGTGTGAGTGTGTGTGTGTGTGTCTGTGTGTGTGTGATTGTGTGTGTGTGTGTGTGTGTCTGTGTGAGTGTGTGTGTCTGTGTATGTGTGTGTGATTGTGTGTGTGTGTGAGTGTGTGTGTGTGTGTGTCTGTGTGTGTGTGTGATTGTGTGTGTGTGTGAGTGTGTGTGTCTGTGTGAGTGTGATTGTGTGTGTGTGTGTGATTGTGTGTGTGTGTGTGTGATTGTGTGTGTGAGTGTGTGTGTGTGTGTGTGAGTGTGTGTGTGTGTGTGTGTGAGTGTGTGTGTGTGTGTGTGAGTGTGTGTGTGTGTGTGTGTGTGTGAGTGTGTGTGTCTGTGTGAGTGTGTGTGTCTGTGTATGTGTGTGTGATTGTGTGTGTGTGTGTGTGAGTGTGTGTGTCTGTGTGATTGTGTGTGTGAGTGTGTGTGTGTGTGTGTGAGTGTGTGTGTCTGTGTATGTGTGTGTGATTGTGTGTGTGTGTGTGATTGTGTGTGTGTGTGTGAGTGTGTGTGTGAGAGTGTGAGTGTTGGATCCAGCTGGAAGGGGTGGAACCCAATAAACGCACAGGCGCTGTTATCACCCGGCTGGTGGAAGGGTCATGGAAATCACTCTCAGAAAGCACCGCCTCCCTCATATGGGGTCTTCTCCAATCAGATGTCACCGATTCTGCATTCGCCAGACTGAGTCTGGTACCCTGGACAGGAGGGAACTCCTTGCTGCCCGCACTGTGTCGGGGGTGTTACACAGGGTGAGGAAATGTCAGCTTGTTTGCTGAAGACCCTCCCTTGGCCAGGCCGCAGGAGGGGGGCGGGGTCTGGCAGGTGCGCAGGCTCAGAGCCTAGATCCCAGCATCCCCACTCCACACTGTGGAACCTCTGTGAGCTCAGGACAGGAGAAAGGTGGGGAGGCTGAGCACAGTGCCAGCCCACGCCATTGCTCAGTGAACGCTGCTTGTTTTTCTTTCACACCCTTGATCCCCATGGGTCCCTGTGCGGGCTGAGTACCAGTGCACCCATTCTGCAGATGAGGCAGCGCCATTCAGGCTGACCAGAGCCTCCACCTTCTCATCCTCCAGGAGCAAACTGGAGGCCTGCATGCTGGATTGGGCCAGCAGCTCTGTGAGCCCCAGACAGCTATAAAGACAGCTTTCTGGTTTGCTCAGATATTTAGATCTTGCAACGCTAGGCTCCCCACCGATGGAGAGGAATAGTCATCACCTTTGGACAGAGTCTGAGCTCCCCAGCTTACCCCAACCCCCATCACTCCCTATTGTCTCACCCATGGGTGCTCCCTCCTCTCCATTGCCTATTGGGCCCCTGTGGTCTTCGAGCCTGAGTTTCCCATCTCCGTGGAAAGGGAAAGGAATCAGAGAAAGCCCGACGGCCCCCAGAGCCGCGGGAGTGTGCTCTCTGACATTCCTTCCCAGCTGCCATCAGCAGGCCCTGACTGTTAAAATAGAGAAGGAAAACCGAAATGGCATAGCTCCTTTTGAGCTTGGATTCAGGTCCAAGGTAAACGCCTCTACAGTCCAGGAAAGAAACTGAAGCCGAAGCCCCGTGTGCAGCCTGGAGCTGGACTCCTGATGGGCATGGGCACCTGCGGAGCCCCTACCCTCTGCCAGGAGTTCCAGGAGAAGCAGATGCAAGGGTGCAGAGCTGAGAACCGAGGATATCCCAGTTCCAGAGGAAGCATTACAGGAGGAAGATGGTTGGTGGTGGGCTTAGGGTTACCGGACTTAGGGTCAGGGCATAATGAATAGCAGCTGTCATAACAGAGACCTGAGAGTTTATCCAGTTCCACCCCTCCCAGCCTGACCCAACACTCACACACACACACACACACACACACACACACACACGCTCCAGCCCAGAGAGGAAATGCCTGGAAAGACTGGCCCGATTGTACATTTTCAACTTTTTATAACTTTGGTGTATTCCTCTGGGGTTCACTTTTCGGTGTAAGGAGTGAGGGGGGATTGTAATTAGGCTTTGTTCTACATAGCTCTCAGATAGATATGCAGTAACCCTTGCACCATGAAAAGCTACTTTTATCCTATACCCGTGGTTGGCAAACTGCAGCTCTCGAGCCACAGGTGGCTCTTTGGCCCCTTGGGTGTGGCTCTCCCACAAAATACCACGGTCTGGGCGAGTCTATGTCGAAGAAGTGGCGTTAGAAGAAGTTTAAGTTTAAAAAATGTGGCTCTCAAAAGAAATTTCTATCGTTGTCCTGTTGATACTGGCTCTGTTGACTGATGAGTTTGCCGACCACTGTGCCTGCCCTTTGAAGTGTATGCTTCCGCTTTGCCTTCGGACACATTGTGTTAAGTAAGAACCACGGGGTCCTTAGACAAGAGTAGTCTTCTAGCTCCTTCAGCTGAAGATCCTCTGACCCCAGTGCCTTTCAAAATTACCTTTCGTCTTTGGACTCCTTCTTGAACCTACGCATCAGGCCCTGTGTCCAGAACGCTGAACCGGAAGGCTGGGGAAGGAACCCCGGGAGTAGGGCCCTCCCCACCCTGCTCACCCTCTGGGACACGTCTCCTCGTAAGCACTGGGGTCGCCATGCAGTCCAGGCCCTGACCTGGCAATGCGGAAATCAGCCCCTGCTCCTCCTCCTCCCTCCGCCAGCCCCTCCCTCCCCCTTCTCCCCACAGGCCTTCCTGCGACCTGGGCAGGCACCCCTTCCTCCAGACGCTTCACTTCCGCCTGTTGGAAGACAGCCATCATGTGGGCTGTCCTTGTACGTGACAACTCACTGCCTCCCGCTCAAGACATGTCCGAAGGCAGGCCGCTAACTCCGGCGTCTGTGACATGAAAGGCGCCCTTGGGCGCAGCCCCTCTGCCTTCCGGGTCTGCTCCGTCACCACCCTGCGACCTGACAACAGTCCGAGGCTCCCCATGACCTGCAGCGCCGGCACCCTCATCCCTGTCACGCTACCTCGCGCCGTCTCCTTGGACGGGAGCAGACCCCTGACCCGAAGGCAGCCACGCCGCCTGCAGGCCTGGTTCGAAGGGGTGCGCTGGGCCCAGCAGAGGGGGCGGCGGGAAAGGGGCGAAGGGAGCAGGTGCAGAGGGGAGCGGCCGGGAGAGACCAGCCTCCAGTCACTGGCCCCCTGGATCCTCAGGACAGACCTGAGTGGAGCTCTGCCCCGGGAACCGAAAGCCGCCCTGTCAGAGCTGTGACCCACACTCAGCAAGTCCCACGTAGCACAGGCTGCTGGAGGCCTGCAGGTGTGTCCTCGGATTCACACTGTGCGATCCCCATGGCTGTCTGTGGCATCGTATAGGACAGCGGTCGGCAAACTCATCAGTCAACAGAGCCAAATATCAACAGGACAACGGTTGACATTTCTTTTGAGAGCCGAATTTTTTAAACTTAAACTTCTAACGCCACTTCTTCAAAACAGACTCTCCCAAGGCCGTGGTATTTTGTGGAAGAGCCACACTCAGGGGGCCAAAGCGCCGCATGTGGCTCGAGAGCCGAAGTTTGCCGACCACAGGGGTAGGGTATTAAAGGACATTGTCAGTCTGGGGAATAGCCTACAGCTGTTCAGGTGGTTGGCCAACAGGAGGCAGTAAAATGCCCTGAGCTGTCTGGGAGCAGACAATCCTATTCAGGTTTTGGGGAAGTGCCGTCAGGCGTTTCCAACAGGTAAACTACATACATGGCTCACCCTTGTGGAGCCCCCCAAGCTTCACCATCCTTTTGGTGAAACTCTTGTAATTGTTACATGTGGAGTTGGTTCCCGGCACCCTCCGTGTGGTTTACAAGACGAATTCTGATGTTTATACATGTTCTTCGTCCTCTGAGTCTTAGAACTTGATCCCCGGGTGCCCCCCTGCTGGGTTGCTGGCCAAACAGCCTTCCCTTCGCTGGGGGTGTTGGCAGTCCACAGGCCACACGAGGCTGGAGAGGGGGAGGAGCCCCCTCCAAACACCGCTCCGCATTGGGAAAGCCCTGTTCTGGGTGAGGTGGAGGGGTGAGTGAGGAAGGGAGCTGCCCTGGTTGGCCAGGGTGCTGGGGTCTTTGGGGTCAACACCTACTAAAACCATAATAACACAACTTAGAGGCCCGGGGATGGGTTGCCCGTGGAGGGGTGAGTTAGGGGTGAGTTGTGTGCACATCATGTCAGTACAATGCAGCGGGATTTGGGGAGCCCTCGGGGCCTGGGCAGAGTGCTGGGGACATAAAGGCGAGGAACACGCTATAGACAAGACAGATGCCCCAGAGGTGCCTGTGTCAGCAGTCACCCCAAAGCTCCACCACTTCCTGTGAAAGTTTGGAACCTTCCTTCCGCATCTGTAAAAGCGAGAAGAGCAAATGCCCCTCTCTCTCCTCCACACCTTCAACACTTGGACGCGGCCCTGGCGTTGCCTTTGCAGTGTCTGCTGCTTCCTAGGCTTGTTTTTTAGAATTCGACTTCTCCATGGCTCCAGCCTTTACACATCTGCCTGTCCATTCTGCAGCAGCTTCTGCACAGCCGCCTGGGACCCCGTGGCCTCCAGTGAGAGGACAGGAAGAGGAAGGAAGCCTGGGAAGCGTGGCCGCTGCAGCGACAGGCCTCGCCCTCCCACTAGGGGGCAGTGCAGCACCGCCAGAAGGGCGGTGGGGAGCCTGGTCCTAAATCCTGCCTGGGAGCTGTGTGCCTTGGAGCAATTCTACCCTTAATCTCCCTAAATCCTAGCCTCCCCCCACTCCCATCTCCCAGGCTGGAGAGAAGACACCCCAATACCATTAAGTTCCACAAGAGAAGAGCTGACTTCCAATGACCACTGTCACCTATCCCACTGGATCACTAGGAGGTGAGGTAATTGTACAAAGTGGCTGGCATGCCGAAACTGGTGTGGCTCAGTGGATAGAGCGTCGGCCTGCGGACTGAGAGGTCCCAGGTTTGGTTCTGGTCAAGGGCATGTACCTTGGTTGCGGGCACATCCCCAGTGGGGGGGTGTGCAGGAGGCAACTGATCGATGCTTCTCTCTCGTCGATGTTTCTGACTTTCTATCCCTCTCCCTTCCCCTCTGTAAAAAATCAATAAAATATGTTTTTTTTAAAAAAACAACAAAAAAACAAGGTGGCTGGCATGTCTACAGTAGATGCCCAACAGCTGGGTACTCCTCCTCCTGTGGGAACCTGGGTGATGTTGCACCCCCAGGGACATTTATTATTTTTAAAATATATTTTATTGATTTTTTACAGAGAGGAAGGGAGAGGGATAGAAAACCAGAAACATCGATGAGAGAGGAACTTCGATCAGCTGCCTCCTGAACACCCCCCACTGGGGATGTGCCCGAAACTAAGGTACACGCCCTTGACCGGAATCAAACCTGGGACCCTTCAGTCCGAAGGCCGACGCTCTATCCACTGAGCCAAACCGGTTTCGGTGTAAGGGACATTGATTTAGTAATGTCTGGAGACATGGCTGGTGCCACACTTGGGGGATGGATGGTAGTGGTGACTAGTGGGTAGGGGCCGGGGACAGCCCGACATAAAGAATGACCCACCCACAATGTCAGCAGCGCTGAGGTCGAGAAACCCGGCTCCTCCCAGTCGACTTGGAGCTCCTGGAGGCCAGAAAATGCCGTGTCCATTTCTACGTCTTCCTCGGGACCCGCTGTCCAACAGACAGTCAATAATTGAGTGCAGGCCAAAACCGGTTTGGCTCAGTGGATAGAGCGTCGGCCTTCAGACTGGAGGGTCCCGTTTCGATTCCGGTCAGGGGCACATACCTTGGTTGCGGGCACATCCCCAATAGGGGGTGTGCAGGAGGCAGCTGATCGATGTTTCTCTCTCATCGATGTTTCCAACTCGCTATCCCACTCCTTTCTTCTCTGTAAGAAATCAATAAAATATATTTTTAAAAATAATTGAGTGTAGAATTGAATTGAAAGACAAACAGTGGCAAAAAGGGTGGCACAGACATGGGGGTGGATGGCAGGATAAAAGGTCTGATTGTCACAGAGCGGGGTCACGTGCCTAACGCATGGGCACGGGGGCTTCCAGAGAGATGAACTCGATTTGCAATCACAAAGTTGCTTCCTACGCATCCTAACCAGATGGCGCCAAATGGAAGCCATCAAGGGGACCTTTAAGGGCTTTGTAACATCGAGAATCTCCTCCGGAGCCTGTGCCCAGGACGTGGTCATGGTGACCTGGGCCTGGACTGGGCAATTCCGTCTCCTAAAATCTCAAGGACGTTCCTCCCATCACCAACCGCATGCAAAGGGCTTGGCGCCTCGCGAGTGCTCAGAGGCACTAGCCCCTGCTCTGGCCACCAACGCTGAGGTCACTCCTTTCCGTCTCCGGCCTCGGTCTCCCCATCGAACCCGGAGGCAGCACAGCCAGCCCACAGGGGACAAAGGCCGAGTTCAGTGTCCATTCTCACCGTCTCAGACTCTCCCTAGGAAACACCCAGAGGCCCCCTCCCCTGGATCCACAGGTCCCAGAGGAAGCCTCCAGAAAGCCCCCCGCATCCCACGGCTCCCAGCGCCAGCGCCGCTCACGTCTCCAGCCAGCTCCCCGAGAGAGACGACTGCTCCGCGGGCTGCCGTCCTCTCCTGCCTGAGGGTTTGATGACAGGACCGGCTTGTCCTGCCATCAGGGGCTGAGTCTAGTGGACGGAGGCTGGGGTGCTGCACAACATCGTGAGGACCCACAGACTCAGGAGGAACGACTGAGGTGGACGCATTGGTCTTCGTGCCCCAAGAGCTCGACTGGGGAGAGCTGCTGCCCTCTCAGTAGAGGCACCCACGTCCTCATCTAGACGCCCCAGAAGTCCCAGGTCCACTTCCCCTTCCTTCTGCTCAGAGCCTTCCCTTTCTCAGTGTTTCCCGTCGGTGGAAGGCTGCCCCCTGGTGCCGCTGGAGGTAACTGCACCCGGTCCTGGGGAGACCGGCGCCCACAGACGCAGCCCTCCGTGGCAAGAGTGGCTTCAGCAAGACCAGAGCCACCCACTGGCAGCCCTCCCTGCCCCAGAGCTCCCCAAACCCGCCACACATGCACACGCTGCAGACTTTGTCGATGTTTTATTATTAATATTATCTTAAACATCCCTTTAAGGGTGAAATGAAATCCAACCATTTACAGAGAAAATGATTTCAGAATGTACATATTGATTTTCCCTTACAAAAGAAATAATGGTGTCCTTAAATTATACCTTTCCTTAAGGGTCCTGCTACCTGCTTGGGCAAGTTCTGCCTCCCCATCCCAATGGTCACCTTTGTCCCCAAAGGTCCTCCTTTTGTCCCTGGGAACAGACATGACCTGGGGGTGGGCTGGGCCTCCTGGAGCCACAGGGCAGGTGTGTCCAGGGAAGGCTATCTGATACGCCGACAGGGCCGGGGCGCACCAGTATTCACATTCACAGTTCGGTTTCCCTTCGTATTGGGGGAGTGGCCCGGGGCCCCCCCGCCCCCCAAATTCCCAGTGTATGATGTGATTATAATTGAAACTCTCCAAACCCCATGCTCTGGCCCCACCCCTCTGACAGCTGCCATCTCTGCCCAATGGCCAGGCCTCCCGTTGGCAGAGGCCACCAACAGCCCTCCTGGGTGTACGGAAAGGCAGGGCTGGGCTGTCCTAGCTCTCTTCTCCCCCTGCCCGAGCTGGTGAACTGCAGGCCGGCCTGGGAAGCGGCATTCGCAGCCGCCGGAGCCGGGGCGTGGGGTAAGGAAGCTGGCGAGGAGGGGTTTCAGGGCTGAGACTCAGGAGCCCCGAGACTGCCTGTCCAGGGGTGAGCAGACTGCTGGCTTCTTGAGCCACTTCTCAGCCCCACGTGGGGTCAGAGAGGGTTGCCACTGTAACTCCAAGGGAGAAGAGTGAGAAAATAGAGCCCCTCAGCCCTCTTCAATCCTGCCCACCAGAGGCTGCTCACAGACCACGCCCACACCGGGACCGCCCCCACAGCTCTGTGCAAAGGAGCACCTCCTCTCTGGCCCGCCCCCACAGCGCTGTGCAAAGGGGCACCTCCTCTCTGGCCTGTCCACACAGCGCTGTGCTAAGGGGCACCTCCTCTCTGGCCCGTCCCCACAGCGCTGTGCAAAGGGGCACCTCCTCTCTGGCCCATCAGGAGACACCCAGAGAAAGTCCTTGCTTGGCGGCCAGAGGTAGTGGGCGCTCAGCTGCACAGCCCCAGGTAGGGAGGATTCTCATCTCTTGGACTGAAGACAGACAGACGGACCCTGCATCCCCTTCCAGCCTTGTTTTCCAGGCTCCCCAAGGGCTTTCGGCCTGTCATTTTGGGGAGCTGCAGGAGGTGTGGCTGCAGGCTCCAGATCCCGGGAAGCGCCTGGGGCCCCGCTCCCATATCCACACACAAGCATCTATGTACAGGGACACACCAACACAGACACATACAAGTACACACAAGCATGCACCCATGCCCATAAATACACACACGCGTACCAACACGAACTGTTCCACAGGCAGCCTCCGCCTCCCGGCATCACTGTGAGCGGCCGATGGGGCCTGGGGGAGGGGGCGTCTCATCCTCCCCGGGACTGCAGGCTCTCACTGCACCCCAGCCCCGGGCTGGCAGTGAGAGGGGCAGACGCAGGTTGTTCCAGGGGCTCCAAATATGAGAGGAGGATCTTGTGACTCCAAGTCATTTCTTACCCTCTTTCCCTCCCCCTGCGGCAGAGATGCTCGTCCCTGCACCCACCTCCCCGCCTTCCTGTAGAGAGAACTAAGCCGAGGCTGGCGCGTGGCGGCCCAGCTTCCCTTGCAGCTACGGTGGCCACGTGACTAAGTCCTGACCAGCAAGATGCGGTCAGAAGTAGCTGTGCCATCTCTGCTCACGCCGCTCGGGTGCACGTGACGGTGGGAAGGGGAGCAACCACTCTGTCCAGAACTGGGAGGGGTGTGTGAGGAGAGCAGAGCAGCCCTACTCGATCCAGACCATCCCCCTCTGGCGGTTAAGTTAGACACAAGCTTCTGTCTTGCTTCAAGCACTGTATTTTGGGTCTCTTCATTACAGCAGCTTAGAACCCACTTTAATGAATTCATCTCCTGCCCCCATGGGGCAGACTAAGAGGCAGGAGATGACACAGAACTGCCCTCAATGGTCCCCTTGGGCCCGGGACAGCCTCAGGGTTCCTTTCTGGCCCCTAGCCAACACCAAGGGGTCCAAGGTTAACTCCACCTGAGGCCGTGGAGAGCTTGGATTCTGGCAGGAAGGGGTGCGGGGCATCCCCATGTCTGACCCACTAGGCTGGCTGATGTCCCATCCCACCCTGAGAACTGGACTCCTGGCCTTCAAGGACCGAGCGGGAGCCCCCTACACAGAAAGAGAAAATGTAAGAAGGAACATCAAGGTCAGGTTCAGAACTGGAAGGACGACACCCCAGGCCCCATGCCTATGTCGGCTCAGGAGCATCTGGGACCTGAGGGGAGGCGGGGGAGGTCCCCGGCTGCTCACTTCCTGGGCCACCTCTCAGCTGGATGCTGTTTTCTATACCCTCCTTTCCTGGCGTCCCCGCTTCCTCCTGGACGCAATGCCACTATTTACAGAGCCGGGGACCTCCTGGCAGGCCCTTTCCCACTGCACGGCCAAAGGCTGGCTTCTCCCAGCAGCGCTGCAGCTCCATGGGCCACCAGGAGCTCCTCCAGCTCCTCCCCACCCTCCCCTGCTCCCCAGTTACCACTGTGCACTCTCCGCGGCACCTCCTGGCACAGCCCGCTGGGAGGGCAGAAGGGTCAGGGTCCCCTCTCACCTTGAGGAAGGACGGTTTTTGAGGTCACAGGCCTGACCCCTGATCCACAAAGGCGTGGACAGGGAAGATTCCCCCAGGCATCCACTTCCGGTCCGCTCCCTCGAGACCCCCGCGGTTAGGAGGAGGCAGGACCACCACAGGAGGGCAGTCGCACCCCTGCCCTGCCACTGGCCCTGAACATCGTGCAACCTTAGCCTTCCACCGCTTCCGACTTGTCCCTGGCGGGGGGCCTCCCCTCGGAGCCCCCGTTGCGCGGCCCGCCTCCCGCCGTGCTCCTGGGCCCCTGGTAGGGGTTGTCCAGCAGGTAGCGGAACTGGTTGTAGTTCTGCAGCAGGTACTTGGGGGCGTACATGTGCTCGCCGGGGTCGGCGGGCGGGTACTCCTGCTGCGTGCCGTCGAACCAGCCCCCCGTGCGGATCAGGCTCCGGATGTAGTTGAGGTCCCGCTTGTCCTCGTAGTCCCCCCAGCGCGGGAAGTCCCCGTTCTGGGCCGACACGAGCTTGAAGTAGATGCCCTCGGGCGTGAAGCACCAGGAGCAGTGCCAGCCGGCGAAGTGCAGGGGGCTGCCCAGCGACCACTGCACCAGGATGTGGCCGGTGCGGTTCTCGTACTGCCGGAAGGCGGGCATGGTGTAGTACTGGCGGCGGCGCAGGCGGATGCCGTCCAGCCCGTACACCGAGCGCAGCATGTCCACCGTGCACCCGGACACCACCTCCAGGGTGCCCGGCTGCTTCCAGAAGAAGCCGTACAGGGACTTGCGCATGTGGAAGGCGAAGGGCTCGGTCCAGCCGTCGTAGAGCTTGAGGAAGAGCACGCCGTCGCGCGCGGGGATCTCGTCGGCGTCGTCGATGATGAACACGTCGTCGGGCCGCAGGTTGCGCAGGCGCGCCACGCCGTCCTGGGTGAGGAAGGTGCGCAGGTAGTCGTCGGCGATCCAGCCGTCCTGCCGGCCGCCCGGCGGGAAGTGGTCCAGGAAGACGTAGAGCACCTTGTGCCGGATGTACTCGAACGTGCCGTTGGTCAGCATCTCGCGGAACTTGAGCGGCCGCGGCTCGCCGTAGGCGGTGAAGTTGGACTCGCACACCACGAAGGCGTCCACCACGTCGCCCAGCTCGTGGAAGCGCACGTCCAGCAGGTCGAACTCGTGGTTGACGTTGATGGCGTTGATGACGCGCCGGGGCACCTCGCGAGGCACCAGGCGCTCCTTGGTGGGCAGGTTGGAGTGCTGCACCACGGTGGGCACGCCGCAGCTGGGCCCGTGCCAGCCCGGCAGGCACACGCACTCCACCCACTTGCGCCGCGGGCCCCGGCCCCCGGGGCGCTCCCTGGCGCTCAGCAGGTGCCGGGCGGGGCCCCGGGCGGAGGAGCCATCGCCCGCCTCCGTCTTCTCCTCCGGCCGCCCCGAGGGGGGCCTCTCCAGCACCTTGGTGCCCGGCTTGAAGCAGACGCCGCCGGCTTTGGTGCGGACGAAGTACTCGGTGGTGTCCTCGGGCAGCACGAAGTCCGCGCGGTGGAGCTCCTCGGCGGCCCCACTTGGCGGCAGCGGCTGGAGCAGGGGCGAGTGGGAGTAGAGCGGGGTGCGCAGCAGGTCGGGGCTGCCCGGCTCCGGGCTGGCCTGGGGCGTGACGGGGGCATTGTTCCAGAAGAAGGTGGACAGCAGGTTGGGGCTGAGGGAGGCCAGTTCTCGGGGGAAGGTGACGTAGGACAGGGTCTTAAAGAAGTGCAGGAAGGAGATGAGGCACAGGCCGGCCATACAGAACATGAGGAAGAGCTTGTAGCGTCTCATCTTCATCCTGCGGGAAGAGGGAGAGGTCAGGGCTGCCCTGGGCAGGGGAACCTGAGGCCCTTCTAGGAGCCGGACGTGACCAGGCCTTTGCCGCCACCGTGTTTGTGAATGTCCTGGCCAGTTGCGGGGGACACTGCTTGCAATCACCTCCTGCCCCCCACTCCCCAGGCGTCAAACCTGGTGATCCACCTTGCTGTACCAGTATCCCCGGGATCCTCAGTATCACAGAACCTCCCTCTGCTCCCACAGCACCTCCCCCCGAGACCACCCGGTCACCCACATCCAGCCTCTACAGCCCCACCCGCCACCCGGCCAGCTGCATGACTCCAGGAACA
Source organism: Antrozous pallidus (assembly GCA_027563665.1). Lineage (NCBI taxonomy): Eukaryota > Metazoa > Chordata > Mammalia > Chiroptera > Vespertilionidae > Antrozous > Antrozous pallidus. The sequence continues at coordinate 113,925,646 of CM050513.1, read as the reverse complement.
AAATGCATCCTGGGAAAAGCTCAGGCCTGCAGTGCTTACAGGGGGCTTACAGCCCCCAAAGGAGAGGGGAGCAGGCTGCAGACTTGGGGGCCCTTCTTTGCACTGCCCAGGGTGATGGTCTTATTCGTCCGTTTGTTCTTTCTTTCTACCTACTGTACCTTTTTGTGTGTGGAATAGTGACAAGTCTTTTGAATGCACTGTCGCTGAAAAAGATCACAGGTCTCAAGGGATGACATTTAATTCTAACTTATTTAAAGAATAAAATTAAGTAAAAGTTCCTCTCATTACCCTGTGTCTTACACTAAATTGGTCTCCAGGCATAAATAATTTCAGCTATTTAGCGGTGTATCGCTGGCTTTAAGATGCAATTTTTCTTGTTCTTGGTTTAATAGTTTTCTTAAATATCAGACACTAAGTCCAATCAAATTTTTTTCTCAGTCAATAACAGATTAAAGAGATTTTCAGTAGAAATAAAGCCACCATTTCCTTTTAAATCCTACATAATATTCCATGGTTCTTTTGAATGAATCACTCTATGCAGGAGTGATTCATGAATATAACCATTCTCTATTTATTCAGGCTAATTGATCAATTCGTAACAGCTGTGGAGGGCCTCAGCAAAGTATGTTTTACAATGTAAGTAGACTTCCTGTTTCGGATTATTTGTAGTTTATCAGAAAAGTTGCAAAGACAGTAGAGAGTTCCCTTACTCTCCTCACCAGTCTCCCCAGGGCCAGCATCTTCCATCACCACGTCCACCTGTCACAGCGAGGAGACGGAAACGGCGCGTTACTGTGAACTGAACCCCACACTCGACGGGGATGTGCATCCCCTGAACGAGCCTGTGCAGCCAGAGCGCTCTGACCATAACAATCCGGGTCATTTCTTCTTGAAATGTTTCTAAAGCAAACCTTTGATTTCTAGAGGAAGAGGAAGGGAGCGGGATAAGGGAAACCTCAGTGACTGGCTGCGTCCTGCACGCCGGCTGGGCCAATCTGGCTCATTCTGTCCTTGAGCCCAGGGCGGCAGGAGGCGGGAGGCTACACCCATTGCACTGAGTGGGATCAGAGACTTGCTTGGGGGGACCCGCCAAGTCACAGGAGGCGGGGAGAGAAAGCTGGCCTTGGCCATCTGGTGTCTTCATTTCTCCTTCCGTGGATCCCGGTGCGTGGGGCGCAGTCCTTACACCTAGAACGTTCTTCCCCTTAAAATGGCCCTTTGGGCCATGCCACGGTTGGTTGGAGTGTCGGCTCAGACACGGGAGGCTGCAGGTTCGGTGCTCAGTCAGGGCACAGGTCTGGGTGGTCGGCTTGACCCCAGGCAGGGTACGTCCAGGAGGCAACCACCCGACGTCTCTGCCTCACGGTGTTCCTCTCCAGAACCCACGGACATGTCCGCGGGTGAGGGCGGGTCTTTTGTTAAAATTCCTCCTGGGGTTCTTCCCGAGTCCTCTGAGTGCCCCCGTCATACTCTCCCTTCCACTTCCTAACGCGGAGGACAGCGGGGTGCAGTGGAAAACACGCACCTGGCTTTCAACAACTGCTCTTATGCAAGGCTCTTCACTATTCTGAACCTGTTTCTGCATCTGTGAAATGGATAGTGCTTGGTATGCAGTGGGTGCCCAGTAAACTTTCGTTCCCCTGACCCCCCAAACTTATAAGAGCAAGTTAAAGAGGGAGCAGAAGGGAGCCAGCCGGGCGGCGGAGGCTTAGGAAACAGCGACAGGAGCAGAGGGAGACCCTGGCAGCTTAGGAGAGGGACAGGCAGAGGCAACTCCCTGGGGGGAGGAGGGGCGGAAAAGGCACGTGTGCTCCCGAGAGGAAGAGTGAACCGAACTTCCGTTCCTGAATGTTTTTATTGATTTTAGAGAGAGAAGGGAGAGGGAAAGAGAAACACCGATGTGAGAGAGAAACATCAGTTGCCTTCTGTACGCATCACGACCGGGGATCGAACCTGAAACCGGGCATGTGTCCCGACCGGGAATGGAACTGGTGACCTTTCCGTGGATGGGGCAACGCTCAACCCACTGAGCCACACCAGCCAGGGCGAACTCTCATGCTTTCCACGCTCAAGGCTAGAAGGCTCCAGACCCCGAGCTGCATGGTCACAGGCACAGAATCCTGCATGTTGGGTCTCGAACGAGTTTTAGGGACCATCTCCTCCAATCCTTTCATTTTATAAAGGAGGGAAGCGAGGGCTTCAGGGACCTGCTCCAAGTTACAAAGCTGGGGCGAGAGCCTGGTGGCTCTGACTCCTGAGCCGGCCCTCGGGGACAGTCGAGGCGCCAACCCCTGGCGGGCAGTACCTGTGCTGTCTGTCAGGTTCAAGATGTCCCATCTTGTTCCACTTGAACGTTTGCCCTTCCCGGAGCCTGACCACAGGGGGCTAGCACAGCGGCCTGCAGGCAGCAGGACCACCGGGGTGGGGGCGCTAACTCTGCCAAGTGTCAGCTGTCCCAGGGCAGAGGCAGGGCTGGTGGCCGCTGGCCTTTGGGAAGGCGGGAGGAGGGGCTGCTCCTGGGCAGCATTTTGAAGTGGGTCTTCGGGGTCCACAGTGGCTCCAGCCCGCTCTGGGGAAGCGAGAGCAGGCAGAGCTGCCAGCAGAAGGAGTGGAGGGGCGGTGGGGTGAGACCCAATAAAGACAGGCGGGGGGCTGTTGCCATGGCAACTGCAAACTGAGGTCAGCACAACAGAAGCTTCCAGAGTGGCCCAGCTAAGGAGTTCAGGACCTGGCAAGGGAGCCCCGATGGCTCCGGCAGACTGTCCCTCTACTTGGGACCTGCCTCTGCAGGGCACACCCCGACCCCTGCCCTGGCTGGAGTGAACTGGGCTCGAGCTGTGGAGAGCAGGGCAGGGCGGGGCCAGGACTAAAGCCCCTGGCAGCATCGAACAAAGGCCTTACAGGCAAGTGAACAGCCTGCTCTTCCCCAAGGGGGCACTTTGACCCCACCGAGGTCACAATGCCCCAACTCCCCTGGCCAGGCTGGCTTTAGGCTCTGGTTACCCCTGGCCAGCTGTGCCCTTCTGAGGACAGACACCAGCCTGGGATCTAGCTCCCTCTGGCTCCCGGGGCCTTCAGAGTGAGGCCCCTTCGGAAGTGCCAGCCTCACTGGCTGCCGAGAATCACGGAACTGAGCATGTTTCTCTCGTCACTCGGCTGCCAGGAAGCTCAAACGTGCACAGTGGCCACTCAGAGTAAGCCAGTGCCTCATAAACTGCATTTTCCTAGGACCCCTTCACTCACTGCTGCCAGTATTTTTTTTTATGTTTTTAGTGATTTGGGAGAGGGAGGGAGAGGGAGTGAGAGAGAGAAGCATCGATGTGAGCCAGAAACATCAGTCGTTGCCTCCTGTACATGCCCCAATTGGGGGCTGAACCCGGAGCCTGGGCATGTGCCCTGACCAGGAATCAAACCAGAGACCTTGTGGTGCACGGGACGATGCTCAACCCACTGAGCCACACCAGCCAGGGCTGTCTTTTTAAACCCTTATGGCCTGATTCCTTCTTACCTAACCTCATGTGTTTGTATAAGTGCTTCAAATAAGTTTGCTTTTAAATCCTCACCCGAGGATATTTTTTCCATTGATTTTTAGAGAAAATGGAAGGGGGTGGGGATAGGGGGAAAGAGGAGAGAAACATTGATGTGAGAGAGAGACATCAATTGGTTGCCTCTCACAAGCACCCTACTGGGGGGAGGGAACAAACCCACAACCCAGGTATGTGCCCTTGACCAGGAATTGAACTCAAGACCCCTGGGTGTGCGGGCTGATGCTCTAACCACTTATTAACACTGGCCACAGCTTCAATACATTTCTTGACTGAGAGGCATAGGAGTAGGAGATGGAATAACTACATAAGCATTGGGAACGAGGGTTTCCCTAAGTCTCAGCCACGCTGGAAGGTCTTTATGAGGGCTTTGTTTTTACAGATGGGGAAACTGAGACTCGGAGCGCTGATGAGCCTTTCCCCAAGGACACTAAGTAGATGGTCAGGACTTGAACCTAAGTCGTTCCCAAGCCAGGGCCTGTTCCCTCCTTACAGCCGAGATGGTGTCCCTCCCCCGCGCAGTGGCCATGGGACCAGCCTGGCCCAGCCAGCAGCAGCTGCGTCCACTGCAAAGCTTCACAGAGAAACCACCAGGTGTAGCCACAAAGCTCACAGTCACCGACACACCCCAGCTGCTGCCCTGAGCACATCATGCACACAACCTCACTGAATCCTCCCAACACGGAGCGGGTACCGTTGTCATCCCATTTCACAGATGAGGAGACTGAGACCAGAGAGGTGTTGTAACTTGCTCAGTGTCACACAACCCATAGGGGTCAGACTCGATTTTGTGGGGTCAACAGTGGGATTTAATCCAGTGGTAAAGCTATCCTGAGCCCCTTCCATATGCCAAGTTCAACCCAAGTGGGTGACAGGGTCCTAAGAGTGTCCACTGGTGACGAGGGAAGACAATCCAGTGTCATCAACCCTGACGTCTGTCTCCGGGCGGCAGAACTAGACCCTCAGCTCCTCACAAACACCCTGTTGCTTCCATGAGCACATCCCGGAACCAGACTGCCCGGTCCCAATGCTGGCTCTGCCATTTCCTATGCTGCCTCAGGCAGGCTGAAAACGCGCCTGCGCCTCCCTTTCTCATCTATACGAGGACGAAATAATGATCGCGTAAAGTACCACACACACACCGAGAGGGCTCGCTGAGCTTTAGCTCCTCTGGCTGCCATTGCTGCCCCCCAGTCTGGCAGAGAGCAGAGAGCAGGGGCGCAGCCGGGCAAAGGCTCGGCAGGTGCTGTCCAGTCTCAGAGCAACAAGGAGCTAGGAGCAAGTGGAGCCAGGCCAGAGCCTGAGTCTGATTGGGGCGGGGTAGGGGAGGGGAAGGAAGGGCTTGGAAACAGCACTCTGCTTCCTGGGGCTCCAGGGACCTGAGAGGCTGTCTGGGATCCTCCGTATGTGGGATCCCCCACATATTCCGTGAGTTGCCCCCACCCCCAGAATGGGTCTCCTATTTCACTGGGTGAAGGTGGTGGGGATGGGCCAGGTGCTTCCTGGTGGCCAGATAATCATGGAGGAGGGAGGCTGATGCTGACCCTGACCCAGGAGGGCAGCAGGGCCAGCCCACCCTGGGCTGCCGCCTCTTGTGCTGACTCGCAGCCTCACGGCCGGCTGAGGCTGTGCCCACAGGAGGGTCCCAGCGGGGCAGATTTCCTTCCTTCCCCCCTCTTCACATTGCTCCCCTTGGCTCCGCCTGGAAGACTGATGGAGTGAGGGGGGAAGCAGATGAGCCCAAACCCCATGACACAGTGTGATGCAGGGCGGAGGCTCCGACTGAGTCCAGTGTGGACTGCAGTGAGAGAACAGGTGCTCCTGGAGGCTGAGGCTGTGACCTGGAGCTGGCCGGGCAGACAGCAGCTTCCAGACAACCCTGACAGCGGCCATGGGTGCTATCCATGGTCCTGAGCCCTCCTGCGCTGACCAGGGTCCTAGCTCAGTCCTGGGGGTGCCCTGAGGCAGCCTCCTCTGTGGTTTAGCAGCTCATGGCCACTGATGGCCACTTCCCCTGTGGGCCCACTCCTGGCCCCCTTCCTCACCTGCCTGAGGAACCTGATACCTGGTGTCCTCATCTCTGGGAAAGCCTTGGGGCACTCAACTCCTCCAACTGGGAGAAGGGGCCCTGTGGTCTGTGTCCAGTAGCAACAAGCCCAACCCCGAGTGGGTGCTCAGGAATGTACCCATCTAAACCCTCCACCCTCGGAGCACTTCGAATGGGCCCTCACCACCTCTCCAAGAGTTCATCTGCTTGAAAGGGCATCTTGACTTGGAGCTGAAGTCCACCTCCTTGTGCTCACCTTCCACCCACTTCAGTCCTGCCCCTCGTGACCTGAGGGAGGCAGGCGGTGCATGGTGGCAGCCAGCTCTGCCGTGCCCAGCAGCGCCCAAGACACAGAGTAGGCCAGTGGTTACAATGTCAGGTCTAACACTGTCTCTGACCTTGGCAAGTTACTCCACCCTCTATGCCTCAGTCCCTCTAAATAAAATGGAGGTATAACACTCCCTGTCTCATAGGGTTACTGTGAGAATCAGATTAGTTAATCCAGGCCAAGGACTAGTAACCGGGCCTATCCACATGGTAGTTTCTCAGTAAATATTTGCTTCCAGTGTTACTGGAAGCCAGGATTCGGCGTGAATCCCAGTGCTATAACTTACTAGCTGTGTGTCCTTAAGCAAGTTACTTCGCCTCTCTGAGCCCGTCTTCAAATGAAGGAAGGTATCATTCCCTCCCCTGTAGAGTCCTGTGGGCGATCTGGATGAGCCCAGGGGTCAAAACACCTGCATGGAGCCTGGTACTTGATAGACGCTCTAGAAACGCCTGTTTCTTTCCTTCCATTTGGGTTTCCTGCCAGAGGAGCAAATGCCGATGACCCAACTGAATGTGCCAGGCCTGGCCTGGCCAGCTGTTAAAGGACTAGGACAGCAGTGGGCTCCTTACCACCAGCCGGCACCCACCACCGTCCGGCCGTTTCTCAGTGACTCATCCAAACCTGAGGCCAGAACATGGGGTATCTGGGGCCCCACAGAGGGGTCAGACTCCTCTCCCAGGGTCCGAAAGGCCCTCAAGTAAGAATATTGTCCAAGCCTTTGCCCAAGCCAGTGTCCCTGCCAAGTGCCCACTTGACTTCTGTTTGTCCAATCCTTAGAGCCGCCCCTTCCAAGTCCCTGGGCTGCCAGAGTCGTCCTGGCGGCCTGAATCCGCCTCCCGGGAGCTGCTGCTATTGCTTCCAGGTCCTTTCTTAGGACCTAAGTCAGCGGCTTAGGGATTGAAGGCAGCGACCATGACTTCTATACTCCCTTCGTCTCAGGCACTAAAGGGTCCTTCCAACACGGGGTTCCATGACTCCACCCAGAGAGAGAAGCAGGAGGTGGCTAAAACAGCACAGATTCTGGAGTTCTGGCAAGACGCCCGAAACTGATGCTGTTTACTTCTTCACCTCTCCTCACCGTGTCCGTGCCCTCGGCCCACCCCCATCAGGCAGGGCTCCACACGCCAAGCCTACATGCAGGGTCGCTCCCCAGCCAGCACATTTTCCAGCCACTGGTGGGCATTTGCTGAGGCCTTGCTGTATGCCAGGCATGGCAGCTACGAAGGCTGGAGAGAAGTTAGACGCCGGCTCGGGGGACAACCCTGGAGGAACGTCCCTATGTCTCCATTTTGCAGATGAGAAAACAGAGGCTTGGGGAGGTTAAGGTACTTGCTTAGCCACCCAGGACTAGTGGGGATGAACAGATGGAAACTGAGACAGTGAGACTGCAGATTTTGGGGTCCTGCCCTAGGACAAACACGAATGGCCTGGCTGATGGAGGTCTGCTGTACCAGGACCCCTGGACCCCAGGAATTCTGCCTCCCCGGGCATTCCTGAGTGAGGGGGTGGCCTTGTGGGGCTATTCCTGGCCAGGGACTCCATCTGTTCCAGGTGACCAGAGTCCTGGCAAACCTGTTCACCACGAGGCAGCAGCTGTCCGAGCCGCAGTGGGGAAAGGGAACCCCAGAGGGAAAGGAGAGCTGCACGGGGAACCAGTTCTTGCAGAAACCAGGCAATGTTGGAGGGAGACAGGGCACCCATGCCACCAGAATGCCCAACGTGCGTGGGCACAAGGGTCTGGGTTGGCAGAACGCTCAGGCCAACGCCCGAGTCCAGAAGCCCTCTCCATGGTAAACCACCTCTCCCCCTGCTCCACCACCAGCCAAGTGCCCACTTGCCCAAGTGCCCAAGTCCTCCAAATCTCTCCACCCACCCCCAGCTCACCCAGAGGGCTAACACGTGCCTGGGAAGGTTGATTCCCAAGGCTGGGACCTGCCCTTGCTCCTTGGGCCTCCTCCCCTTTCCCCACTGGTCACTGGCTCACCCAAGACACCAGCTTCTGGTCTCCAGAGGCCAGTGGGCAGTGGCCATATGGAACATTTCCGCTGTCCCAAAACGTCCGATGGATCGGACTGCAGGCTCAGCAGATTACTCATCCTCAGGTACCAGCCACCGGGACAGCTGTGCTCAGCACCGAGGCTCACGGCTGCTGTGACCCTGGCCTCTCCAGCCGCCCCCACCTCGCCTTGCTCGTATTCATGTGACAGTCGCCACTTAATGCATGCTTAATTATGTGCCAGCTGTTGGCTGGGTTTCGTATAGATGTGGCCCTCGCAACCATCCTTGGAGGTAGGGATTATCCGTACTTTATAGGCACGGAAACGGAGGCTCAGAGGGTAAAGCAACTTGTAGAGCGTTTCTCTGATGCCCTGTACCAACCCCTGCTCTTGGGGGGCTTGACGCCCACACAGCCTCCACTTAGAGGGGCTGGGGCGAGATATAGGGAGGCTGGCCTGTCTCCAGCCACTGAGGGCTCTGAGCAGGGCAACAGCCTCAGGCTGAGCCTGAGGATGACGAACCTGTTAGCTTGCAAAGCTATCTGATGACACGCTCTTTGATGGTGGAAACCCCCAGGCCTGTGCTGGCCAGCCTCCCAGCCCCTGGGCACATGGGGCTACTGAGCACTTGAAATTGACTGGTGTGCCCTGGCCGGGAAGCTCACTTGGTTGGAACATCAACACGATACACCGAGGCTGCAGATGTGATCCTTGGTCAGGACACATACAAAATCAACCAGTGCATGCATATCTAAGTGGAACAACAAATCGATGTTTCTCACTGTCCTTTCCTCTCTCTGTGTCAAATAAAAAATAAATAAATTTTATAAATAAAGAAATTGACTGGGGAAACTGAAGCAAAGGAGCTGAATAAATACTTCTCCAGAATAGACATTTCTCCAGAAAGGACATACAGATGGTCGATAGACACATAAAAATGTTCGTCACTAATCTGAGATGCAAATCAAAACGACAATGATTTGCACCTCACACCTGTCTGAATGGCTACCATCGAAAAATCAACAAGTGCTGGCGAGGGTGTGGAGAAAAGGGAACCCTCATGCACTGCTGGTGGGAATGCAGACTGGTGCAGCCACTGTGGAGAACAGTACAGAGTTTCCTCAAAAAAAAAAATGGAACTGGGTCAAAATGGCTGTTTGACCCAGTGATCCCACCACTGGGAACATAGTCTAAGAATTCCAAAACACCCATCGGGAAGAGCATGTGCAGCCCTGCGTTCACAGCAGCACAATTTATAAGATCTAAGACCCGGAAACTGCCCACTGCCCTTCAGCAGAGGCGTGGACTGAGGAGCCGCGGTGCCTCCACACCAGGGAGCGCCGTGCGGCAGTAAAAAGGGAGCGTATCTCACCCGAGACAGCATGGATGGACCTGGAGAGTATTATGCTAAGCAAAATAAGCCGGTCAGAGAAAGACAAATGTCACATGATCTCACTTATATATGGAATCTAATGAACAAAATAAACATGGATGCATGAAAGATTGACATCTGAGAGGGGACAGAAGGGAAGAGATTAACCAAATATATACACTGAGTGGCCAGATTATTATGATCTCTGAATGCATAATAATCTGGCCACTCAGTATATATCCTATATAATAAAAGGCTAATATGCAAATTGTCCCCTAGACCAGGAGTTCGACCAGCAGGCAGGCCAGCCAACTGCCCATGTCCCCTTCCCCTGGCCGGACCCCACCCATGCACGAATTCATGCACCAGGCCTCTTAAACACACACACACACGCACACACGCACACACACACACACTGAGTGGCCAGATTATTATGCATTCAGAGACCAAAATAATCTGGCCACTCAGTGTATATGCATAACCCATGGACATGGACAATAGTGTGGAGAGGTCTGGGGAGAGGCAGGGAAGGGCTCAGTGGAGGAGGACAAAGCGGGGAGGGAAATAGAGGACATCTGTAATGTTGTCAACAATAAAGAAAGAAACTTATCCTATCTAATAAAAGAGTGACCATCACTCCAACACACAAGATGGCTGCCCCCATGTGGTCAAAGATCCTGCCCCCATGTGGACACAAGATGGCCATCAGGGGAGGGCAGTTGGGAGGGACCAGGCCTGCAAGGGAGGGCAGTTGGGGGTGATCAAGCCTGCAGGAGAGGGCAGTTAGGGGTTACCAGGCCGGCAGAGGAGGGAAGTTGGGAGCAAACAGGCTGGCAGGAGAACAGTTAGACATCATTTAGGCTGTCAGGAGAGTGGTTAGGGGGTGATCAGGCTGGTAGGCAGAAGCAGTTATGGGTAATCAGGAAGGCAGGCAGGTGAGCAGTTTGGAGCCAGCAGTCTTGGATTGTGAGAAGGATGTCCGACTGCCTGTTTAGGCCCGATCCTAGTGGGATCAGGCCTAAACGGGCAGTCAGACATCCCTCAAGGGGTCCCAGATTGGAGAAGGTACAGGGTGGACTGAGGGACAACCCCCCCAATCCTGTGCATGAATTTCGTGCACTGGTCCTCTAGTAATTTAAATAAAATGTTAGCTTTAATAGCTACATGCAGCTAGTGGCTACCCAACTGGACAGAGTAGGTTTAGAAAGGACTGGGAAGAAGGGAGGCAGGGAAGTGGGGCAGCATGTGGAGGAGGCAGTGGGAGGAGCTGAGAGGAGGACCCGGGGCACAGCTGTGTGAGGCCCGGGCTGAGGCCCTACCTGAGGCCCAGCGGGCAGCTGCCGAACTCACACCCACACACCACTGCGAGAGTCCTCACTCAAGGTTTCAGGCTGCTCCTCCAGCCTTGCCGGGTCCCCAGCAGGAGCCAGTGGAGAGCTCACCGCGCTGCCCCTCTGCCCAGGCTCCCCTCTCCACGGGCCGCACTCCGCCAGGCTGTGCTGCAGTGACTTACTGGGTTTCACTAAGCCCAGGTTCCCCCCCATCCTCCCCGCCCCCGATTCCAAACGGGACGAATCACCCTGTACGAGCTGGATCTCCAGTAACCTGAAGGGCTCAGGTGCTCTAGGAAGCTGGGAGGCCTCTGCGGTGAGGCCTGGACGTCGGGAGGCTCCCGCTCTGCACGGCAGACACCGCCGCGGGCTCCCGCCCACACCGTCACCCACCGCCTGCTCTGGGGACGGGGGACAGCGAGGGTCCCGCCTGGCTGCAGCCCCCACCCTGGGGTTTCTGGGGCTTCCTGTTCTGGCCTGGCGGAGGGCCTGGCTGTGTGGGCTGGGACACCCAACCCGCACCTGCAGGGGAAAGGAGGAGGCGTGTCTGAGCCACCCCGGGCTGCCCTCTGCAGCCTTCTCTAATGTGCCCTCAGATCAGAGTCCCTGAGTCCATGACCAGCCTGGCTCGCCCCGAATTGGCAGTGGGGTGTCGTCCCCCCGCCTGGGGCTTCCTGCTCCCTACACTCCACCCTGGCTCGTCCCACCTGGTTTCTCCGGGACCCCTCCCGTCCCCTGACCTGGTACCTGCCTCGAGCCCGGTCCCGGTCCCAGGTGAGGCGTGTCCTGTCCCAGCTGCCCTGCTGAGCTCCACTGTGCCTGGCCTTTATGGCTCCTTGGCAGCTGTCTCTTCCCTGGAGGCTGCCCCCGCCCCCTAAGCGCAGCGCAGGCGGAAACGAGGTGGCTACTGGCTACGTGAGGAGCTGGCCCTGGCCTGGCCTGGCGCCAGCTCCACCTCTGCCGGCCTGGTCGCCTCCCCTCCCCGGGCTCTGTCTCACAGGAGGGTAAGCAAGCGGCAGTGCGAGGCGTCGATGCCAGGCGGCTGCTCGGGCCCAGCGCTCGGGGAACCACATGCCCGCTCCCTCGGAGCCTTGCCTGCTCGCTCTCCGGGCAGAAGGTCACCCTGAACTGTGCCCTCACTCAGGGGCTCCTGGACATTTTTAGGACACAGTTGGAAACAGGCTCGAGGTACACAAAGAGCTTGACGCGGCTCTCTCCAGCGGCGGGACCTGGATCCTGGCCGCTCTCGCGAGCATGAGCTGCACTCCTGCATGCGGGGGTGGGAGGGGAGGTGGGGGGCTCTCAGCGAGTGGGAACGGAGACTGGACTGTGTTTGGCTGATCCTGGAAACTGGGGCCCCAAAGGAGACCCTCAAATAGCTCCCGCACTACTGGGGCAAGCCATTCATTCCCAGGGCGGGAACTGCCCTCCCCAGGCTCCTCCTAGGGAGTGAAGACATAACCTGGTGCAGCAGGAGGGGGGCAGCGGAGCTGCGAGCATGTGTGCTGCTGGCGGGGTGTGGGGGTGCACTAAGGGCCTTTAAATGTGCTGTCCCCTATTGTCAGGGTTTCCTTCTCCCTCCTTCACACCAAGCTTAGCCCTTGCCTCCCCTGGCGGGGGCTGCCCTCCACCCCAGCTGCCCAGGAGCCCCCATCAGCCTGGAGAGAAGCTTCCATTGGTCCCTCTCCTGCCCTGAAGGCTGTGAGTGCCCAGTCCTGCTCCCGAGCTGGCCACGCAGTGAATGGCGGCGGCGGATGCCCAGCGATGTGTCTCCATCTGGCAGATGGGTAACGTCCACCAAGCAGGGTAGCTGAAGGCCTGAGGACAGCTGGGAGAATGCCAGGCTTGGGGGCACTCCCCAAGGGCACAGGGCCCGGCATCTCTGCAGGGAGAGCCTGGCTGGGGCCATGGCTGGGAGGGCAGGGGCTGCGGCAGTGCCAGGAGGAAGAGAGAGATCAGAGTCCAGGCAAGGTGGGGGTCCAAGCCCGTGGAGGCCAGCACAAGCCTATAATTAATTGAGCAAAGCATAAATCATTAACAGGTTTTCTGATTAGAGAAAGGACCCAGACCTTGGGTGATTGTTGACCAAGCCGTGCCCATGCAGGCTTATCAGAACCAGAGGCCCCGTAGCTCCCCCCGCCCTTCCAGAGAAGAGAAGCCAGCAAGCAGACAAGCCCAGGGGACCCCAGGCTGAGACCGGCCCTGCCCTGCCTCAGTCCCCACATCTGTGGGGTGGAGAGCAGGGTGCCCACGCCTCCCAGGCTCACTCTAAGGCCGGAGCTGGGTGCTTCCTGTCCGGACAGGAACGGAAACTCATTTCTGGCCCAGGCTGTGCGAGATGCCCCCAGGCCCAACCTCTCAGGGGGCAGAGGGGGCGGGGACCGCAACGCCCTGGAATATAGAGTCAAAGGGAGCTGGATTCAAATCCTGCCTGCCCTTCCTCAGCCCCGTGTGATCAGGTCACTTAACGTCCCGGGACCCCAGAGTTCCCATCTGCGATGTGGGCCCGCCCCCTCCCCCCCCCCCCGCCCCACATGTGAAACGAGGCAATGTCCACAGAGCCCTGACGTAGCCAGGCCCCCGAGCTGAGGCTCACGCGCCCTCCACACGCCTCCCCCGTGCCTGGTTGGGGCGCCCCCTGCGAGGCCTGGCGTCACCTCCTCGAAAGTGGTCCCAAGGACTCACCCCGACCCTCCTCCTCACTGGCCTCCCTCCTGCCTCCTCCTTTTTAAAATTCCATCATGAAACTCGTCATTTTGGAACAAGAGGCCCTGCGTTTTCATTGGCTCTGGCCCCACAAAGTCTGCGCCGCCAAGTTCTCAGCAGGCCATGTCTCCCCTGCTTGACACCCTTTTTCCTGACCCCCGTTTTCCTCCGGCCTCGCGCACTCAGAGTGAAATCCAAACTCCTCTCTGTGTCCACAGGCTGGTCCCCGTCTCTCTGCTGACCCCAGCCCTCGTCCACTCTGCTCCAGCCGCACCCCAGGTCCTCCTGTCTCAGGGTCCTCGCACTGGCTGTTCCCTGCACCTAGAACACCCTTCCCTCGGTCTCCATGCGTCGGCCACCTCCTCTGAGAGGCTTTCCTGACCAGCCAGCTCCGGCGGCCGTCCCCTCCCAGGTCGCCTGCTGCCCAGCACCCCTCGCTGCGGAAGCTGTCTGTCTCCCCCACCCACACTCTGCTCGCTCGGAATGACAATGACAGGAGAGCGGGTCGCTGTGGGCTTGGTTACTGGTCACCGCTGCCCCGCACCCCGACAAAGCCTGGCCTGGGCACAGCTGCCGAGCGACAGCGGAACTCTTATGAGAACTGATGACAGACCCTGATGACAAGAGTCGTCTGGTTTGGGATGGGGGGCAGCAGGCCTGGCCAGGGCGTGCCCGCGCCTGGCAGGTCCTCGCCCCTGCTCCGGAAGCCCAGGGAAAGGCCAGCACTCGCCCTGTTGAGACAGCCCCTCTGGCCCAGCAGCCCTGGCAGTGCCAGCCCCTCCCTGCAGGCTGCCTGTCCGGCAGGGACAACATACAAAGGGCCACTTCAGTGCGCAAGTGTCCAACCCAGAGGCCTGAGGCCGGGAAGGGAGGGGACACCCAGCCCTCTCTGTCCTCAGGGGGCCTGGCCCGGCGCAGAGCCACAGAGCCAAGCTGAGACTGGAAACCTTGGTTCCATGCTGGGTCCTGGGGCGTCGGGTGGGGAGCGCCCCATGCGGAGTGGAGGCAAAGAGTGGTTGCCGTGGCGCTCCCATGAGCGCTTCCCCTGGCGAACCGGGGGGGCAGGGGGTGGGTACACCTGTGGACTGAGAGGCCCGCTGGGGTGAGGGAGACAGAGGAGCAGACCCAGGAGGAGTGGAGGTCAGGATGCCCACCCCCCGGCCCTCTCCAGCCGGGCTTTCACTGTCTGGTTCCGTCCTCCCGGGGACCCTCCGCTGCAAAAGGAGGCACAAGCCTCACTCAGATTGACCCGTGACCTGCGCATGACACCCAGCGACGCCTGGACAACTTCGGGAGTTCCCAGCATTCCTCTGTTTGGGCCCCTTTAGCGATGTGACCATCCGCCCAGCCGCACAGGCCGGGAATCCCCCCTCGCTGACCCCACACACCTGTCACCTAGCCCCGTCGACTCCATGTCCTGTACTTTCCAAACCCACCCCCTCCCAGTGCCACTGTCCCATGCTGGCCGCACCACCGTCGGCGCTCACCTGGACAGCACAGCGGCCCACAGCCTCACCCCCAGGAGCCAAGCAGCCGTTTCTGACGCTGCCCCTCCCACCGGGAACCCATCCCTCCGGATAAAGTCCAAATCCTCCGGAGGCTCAGGGCTGGTGCCTGATCTTACATCCGTCCCAGGCCTGTCTCAGGCGGGGTCAGCTGACCCTGCACGTCCTCCAGGGCTCCCCGGCTGGCACCCCCAGCATCCCTCACCCCACGCGGAGGCTGTGCTGCCCAAGTTTCCTGGGTTGCCCCAACCGACACACAGGAGGTGTCCACCTGTTTGCTGAATGAATAAACGACTCTCCCCCAAATCCACACACCTGTCCCTTTCAGCATTCTGCTGGCCTCTCCGGCCTGGTCTGGGGCTTCGGAAAGTGTGACCTGCAGTGTGACATGGCTCACGCCCTCCAAAGAGCTGGCTCATCTCCATAAATTCCCAAGGTCCCTGCCAGTGTGTGTGTGTGTGGGGGGGTGCAGGGGGAGGGTGGTGAGGGGAATGAAATGACTCCAGCCTCCAGCTTCAGCAAGAAGTTGACCCTCTCCCAGCATGTTTGCTGAGACATAGAGGGAGGCCGGGAAGACCCATCGACAGGGTCCGCAAAGGGATTTGGGGAGGTAACGAGCTGCACCTGGCCCTGCCCGCCGCCCTGGGATCTGGGAACCTGAGCGCCACGATTAACCTTCGGCTGGGAGCGGTCCGTGCGGGGCAGGTGCGCAGCTGGCGGGCTCTGCACTACGGGCACCTGGCAAGCCTCCACGGAGCTGGAACAATGACCCCTTTCTCTTTCCTCCCCAGTTACTTACTCTCTGCCCACCCCGCCTGCGAGGACAGCAGTCCCCAGGAGTAAGGACCTGTCACCCCTGGGGACACTCAGGAGGGCCCCACCACGTAGCAGGACCCCCACGCAGGCTCCGGCGCTGGGCCCCTGCTCCTGAATATCACGGAGCCACCCATGTGCGCTGCCTCCGCTAACCACTCAGTCCTGGCCACCTGTGCATCCCTGGGCCCAAACTGGCCCCGAGGGCGCAAACGACTGTGGGAAAGGAGAGGGAAAGGAGCCACAGCGACAAAGCCCCCCACAAGGGGAGGTCCAGGAGCCCGGGGCCAGGGTCCCAGTCTCAGCAACCTCCCGGGAGGCCTGGGCTTCCAGAGCAGTGCCCCTTCCCAAGTCTGTGCTGCCTCTCAGCTCAGCCTCAGGGCCCCACTTCACAAATGAGGAAACAAGGCTGGAGAGGAGGCCTGGCTTGCAAGGTCAGCACCAGTGGGCCCGGCCCAGCGGAGACCATGGGAGTGAATATTGCTCACCAAAGCTCAGCCCCCGCCCACTCTGTACGGCTGGTAGACAGGGTCCATGTTCCGGAAGCCTGCCCCCCCCCCCCCCCCAATCCAGAAGGCCTCCACTTCGCCCTGGAGTTCTGTATTCCAGCCTCTCTGGACCGAATCCAAGGGTTCTGCTTTCCGGGTGCTGTGTTCTGGTGTCAGGCCCCAGGCTCTCCTGTCAGAGGAAGTGCTGCTCCTGGACTCTCCAGCCTGCCCCTGGGTTCTGTAATCAGCTCTCCAGCCTCTTCAGGGCACTGCATCCTCCTCCCCCCCCCCCCCCCCCAGCCACTGCTCCATCAGCTTTCAGGGGCGTATCCAGCAGCAAGGAGGGCCGGCCCAGGGGGCCCGGGAGGGGAGCAGAGCCCACAGGATGCTCTTCTCCACCTTTCCCCTGTGTCCCCAGGATGCCATTCTGACTGCCCCCACCTCTGCTGGCCCCTGCCCTCAACAGTCTGCATTGCAACCTCCTCACGAGACGAGCGCTTCCCAAGGGCAGAGGGTATTTCCTTCAGGGTCAGGGCCTGGCACCTCTTCGGCGGGCAGTGGATTAACAACACTTGCTGAATGAATTAACCAGGAATGCCTGAGGTACTAGCAGGAATGCGCGTGGCCACGGCCTGAGGGACACGCATTCATATGTGATGGAGATGCTCGGCTGTGTTCACGTGCAAGTGAAGTGCACAGAACGCATGCAGGAAACACAGACAGCCACACCTTGAAGTGGGCAGACTGTGCCCCTGGCACCTAGCTCAGCCCCTGGCACACAGTGGACACTCAATGAATAATCACTGAATGAATGAATGAATGAATGAATGCTCTGTAACAGGCAGAGTCAGGGGCCATGGGCAAGTCAGAGCTTGAGTCCCTCTCCCCCACTCCATCAGGGCCCAACTTGATGACAAACACCATTACCACAGGGAGAACCTGACCGGGCTGTAGGAGGGCCGAGGAAAGTCAGTTCAAGCTGAGTCAGGAAGACCCACACCCGCTGGGCACCTCGGGGGTGGGTGGGGTGGAGGGGAGGTCCAGAAGTCGGGTGGCCAGGCTCCCAGTCTCAGCAACCTCCCGGGAGGCCTGGGCTCCGAGAGCAGTGCCCTTCCCAAGTCTGTGCTGCCTCTCAGCTCAGCCTCACGGCCCCACTTCACAGATGAGGAAACCAAGGCTTGGAAAGGGGGCGTAGCTTGCAGGTCAGGCACCAGTGGGCCTGGTTCAGTGGAGACCACGGGAGTGACTACTGCTCCCCAAAGCTCAGAGCCCTGGCACCACCGCTGGCTGGCAGGGGCAGGAACGGCTTCCCTGGAGGATGGCAACACCGGGTAGAGGGCTGGCTTTCCAGGTAGAGGGGCTGGCACAGCGAAGGCCTGAGGTAGGCAAAAGAGGACCGTGTGCAGAGAACGGCAATGGTCCCGAGGCTGGAATGTGGGGTGCACGGGGGAAGAGGAGCAAAGGCCAGAGCAGTGGCAGAGAAAGGAGGTCAGAGGTTTGGACTGAGTTCAAGCAGAACTGCATCCCAGTAGCCCCAGAGATGGACACTCACTGACCCAATTTCCGGGATGAGAGACACGCAACTGACACGCAAGCTGTTTGCAGCAGGTGCACCTGCTGGGGGGCGGGCGGGGGCTGGACAACGCTCCCCAGTGAGGCCAGCACCAGTGGTGACCAGAACTGGACAACTGGTGAGCAGTCTGTTCTCAGAGCACCTTTCTTACCTCTCTCCTTTAAAATATAACTTCAACCTTTTGGTTATGAAGTTCACCAGACATTCTAGAAAATCTGGAAACCACAGTGAAAGAAATAGGACACTATCACACACCCTCCTGCCACCTCTCAGGCTAACACTCTGGCCTAAGCGCTCACAGATTCCCTCCCTGACCCCCAGGGTTACCTTTTGCTGGAATGAATTATCAACAAGGATTTTCTGCCAGCTTTTGGGTGACATACACTTTCTCCAAGGAGCGATGTCTCCACACTGGGAACCAAAGTGCCGACCTGAGTGAACCCTGGGACTTGGCTCTCCCCGGCTCCTTCCACCCCCTCCCCCCCCACAGCCCTGACCTGGGCCCGCTGAGAACGGCTGCAGCCTGGGACAGGAGTGGGGGTGGGGCGCAGCGGGGTCCCCTCCTGCACACCACGAAGGGGACCCCCGGCCACGCTCTCTGACACTCTGGGTCAGTTCCAAGTGCCCAGACCTCAATGTTTCCTTTGTGGAAGGGGTGGCTTCAGCTGGCCACGTGGCCTCAAGGCTCCAGCCGGGCCCCTGAGTTGAGGGGACAGTCAACCGAGCTGGGCAGCACCTCAAGGTCTGGAGGCCCTCGGTCTTTCGCAGACCCCATCCCTTGGTCATCCAGGCAGAAGGGATGGCACAGGACGCTCTATGGACGGCCTGAGAGACCACCGGGTCCCCCGACCCCGTCCTCCCCCTTACTCCACTGGCAGGTCCCACAGGCCGCATCGGACCGGCCTGGCCCGCAGGTGCTCGCATCCCCTTGGGATGGGCCTCAGGCCCGGCTCCTGGAGGGACCTTCAAGGATGAGCCAGGAGTGGAGGGGAAGGGCATTCCGGATGGAGGAACAGCACCTGCGAAGGCCTGAGGGGAAAGCCAGCGCCTGGACTTCCGGTCTGGATGGGGGTGCCGGTGCTCCGCCCCACCCCACACGCCAGTGCCGCAGGCAGCACCGGGGTTCCGTCGCGTGCCGCCCAGTGGCGCCCAAAGGGCCGTGGCCTGTGCTCACGTGTGGCCCCCAACACTTCTGGCGGCCTAGAGGCCACTGGGCACCCCTGTTAGGGCCAGTCCCATTGGGGAGTGAATCTAACGGGGGTCATTCTCGGAGCCAAACCCACCTGCCAGGGGTGCCAGACCTCCCGGCGCGGCAGAGCGTCACACTCGCTGGTCCTCGTGGGGCTGGAGGCTGTTACCTCGGACCCGTCACCCCCAGGCTGTGGGCCTCGGCTCAGAGACCGCAGACTGTTCTGGGCTCCTCCGAGGACAGACGGGACCACACTGTCCGCCGGCCTGAGCTCAGGCCCGGCTCTGCCCCCACCGGCCTGGGCAGAGGCTCTCCCGTCCCTCCGCCCCTACAGACTCGGTGTGCCCGCGGGCGCGGGTCTTCCGAGCAGGGACACGGCGGACGGGAAAGCGGAGGGCCACGCCTCGAGCCACGGGAGGGCTGAGGGAGGCGAGGGGCTTGAAGGTGCTTCCGATCTGCGGGCGCCATGCAGGCTCGTTCGCGCTTTAGCCCGGCGGGCAGACTCTGGCCGCAAGACCCACCTCCTGACAGTGACCCTGGGGAGTCACCTTCCCCGTCTGGACTCAGTTTCCACACGACGGGATGGGGGTGACTCGGGCACCACTGCTGCTAAAACCCCGAAACGAAATCACGCAAGGAAGCACCAGCATCTGGTGGGGAAGCGCCTCCCCGCCTTCCCCCTAAGCCAGTCACGCTGCCTTCTCCGGAAGTGGCCCTCACCCGCCACTCTCACAGTCACCATCCAACAGACACCGAGAAATGTGGACCGAATGCTGCCTCCGTGCCAGCCCCCAGCGCATGCCCGTGTGCCCAGCCTGGGAGCCCACGCTTCCTAGCTCTCCTTCCCCATCATTCACCAGCTGCAACCCCCACAGGCAGCCCGCGGGCAGCCACTAGGGACTTACCCAGAGCACCAGGCAGGCTCTGGGGGCCCACGGAGCAGCAGGTGCTCCTGGGAAAAGGCAACAGGGGGAGCAGGAGGGGTCATCATGGCATGCACAGAGCTAGAAGGCGGGGGAGCAGGGAGCGGAAGCCCGGCACACAGCCAGGCAGGGCTGAGTCACAGGGACCTGGACCCCCGGGGCAGGAGGTCTCACAGGCAGTCCAGACTCCATGGGGCCAGGCGGTGGTTCTTGGAGGCCACAGGCCTCTAAACCCCCAGGGCAGCATCTTAAAAACGGGGCTCCCACTCCACCTCCTACATTGGACCTGTCACACACACGCTGTGGGCCTCGGCTCAGAGACCGCACACTATCCTGGGCTCTACTGAGGACCAGATGGGGCCGCACTGTGCGCCGGCCTGGAAAACAGATCCTGTCCCCAAGCCGCCCAGGTGAGGCTGAGCCAGGCTCCCAGAGGCAGGGCCCCACCCAGGGCTATGGGGAGACTGGAGTGACACCAGGGCCTGGAGGAGGGTGACCTGGAGGCCAGGACACGGGTGAGGCTGCTTCCGTCTAAGCCTCAGAGTGGTCCCCTCTGGGTGATCGAGGGAACCTAGACAGGCAGCCCTGTCTGGGGTCCTACAGGCTGGTGACAATCCCAGCCCCATCACTTCCCAGCCCTGAGCCCTGGGCCCCAGGTCCCCTCAAACTGCCAAAGAGGGATAAATAATAGTACCTACGCCCCCAGAAATTAGGGTAGCTCTATAGCCGTGGTCGGCAAACTGCAGCTCTCGAGCCACATGCGGCTCTTTGGTCCCTTGAGTGTGGCTCTTCCACAAAATACCACGGCCTGGGTGAGTCTATTTTGAAGAAGTGGCCTTAGAAGAAGTTTTAAAAATGTGGCTCTCAAAAGAAATGTCGATGGTTGGACTGTTGATGTTTGGCTCTGTTGACTAATGAGTTTGCCGACCACTGGTCTATGGGATAATGAAGACAAAGTGCTTGGCCTAGCAACCAGCACAGAGTTAATGCTCAACAAACAGCGCGTGTGATCATGACGGGAATGGTGAGGTGGGGAGGACAGCCTGCCCAGTCGTCTATCATGGGCCTCTGTCAACCAGAAGCGGGAACCTGCCTCTGCCTCCCCCCTCCACCTCAGACTGTGTGCTCCCTCTGGGGCGTGCTGGGAGGCCTGCCCAAAGGGCAGCTGGAGGGCAGCCCTGAGGCCCCAGGGTCAGCCGCTCAGCACCCAGGCTTGGACCTAACCCTGGCCCCCCCACCCACCCTCCCAGGCATTTCCACTTCAGTGGGAACCAAAGTCTTGAGCCAAAAAGCTCTAAATTCCTAAAATAACAAAGTAATTAGGTGTGTAAATGATTCCTATTGTTCCAACTTTATTTTTAGAGAAAAGATCAAAATAAAGTGAGGAATTTTGATTTCAGGGACCCTGTTAACTTCTGAAAGTAAGTGAGAAATTTCCATTCCAACAGGGAAATTTCCATTTCAGGGAGGCCCTTAACCTCCTGGATTAAGGCAAGGCCTTGGGCCCCCTGCGGCCCCGTTCTAGGCCACAGGAGGGCGCTCCACTGCCCTTCCACCAGGCCTGCTTCCAGCTGGAGGGAGGCTCTCAGCCCCTCCAGAAGCCTCACTTTCCCCCTCCGGGAGGTGGGGACAGCAGGGTCCCTGTGACCATCCACCACAGCCCTGAGCGGCCCCCGGGGGGTCGGTCTCCCCCATCAGGATGGAGAAAGAGGGTAACGGGCAGAAGAGCAGGGCTGCTCACCTGGGCTGAGTGAGGATCATTCCTCCCCTCATTCGCGCTCCTGCAGGTCTGGGGGACCCCGTGCAAGCATGGCAGACCCACCGCCCACAATGAATATTTCTGTGGCCCAGCCACTACAAGGGGATGTAAGAAGAAAAACATTTTGATAAACATTTCGTAACTTAATGTTTACAATGTAATACATAGTCATTAATAACGAACTGCAGTGCTCGCTCATGACTGATGACTAATCGTGGCGCCCCTCTCTCTCCACAGGCACCAGCAGCTGACGGCCACGGCACTGGTCTTGGACTGACTGGTTTGGGGTGTGCGACAGAAACATTTTACTTGCGGAGAACAAGAAAAATAGGTTTGTTTGCATTATGCTTATTAATCTGTACAGTTATTCAGTGTCTGGTAAGTTAAAGTTCAAGGGAAAATATTAATTTTTATTAAATGTTCTATTATTTTATGTAACGATGATCCATTTATTTCAGCCCTTTGCATTCAGCACGTCTCTATGGAAATAAACCTACGTTTCTATGAAAAATTGAAGCTTTTGTTGCTTTGTGGCCCACATACAAATAAACCTTTATTCGGCCCGTTAGCCTCTGAGTTTGACATGGCTGGTCTAGCGGGGACCGTGGGATGATGAGCAAGCACGGACACGGGGCGGTGGTTCTGTGGGCCCACAGCAGAGGTCAGGACTCACCTAAGCGCCCTACACAAGTGACGCTCAAGCTAAGACGTGAAGGACGGGTCAGCGCTAACAAGACACTGGGCCTCCACTTCCCCCGCTGCAAAGGGGATTATCACGGTACCTGGCCATGGGTTGCTGAAGAGATGAGTAAGTGTTAGTTATTAATATTGTTAACATATTTGTATTGATTTTAGAGAGGAAGGGAAAGGGAGATAGAAACATCAATGATGAGAATCATGGATCTGCTACCTCCTGCACGGCCCCCACCCGGGATCCAGCTCGCAACCTGGGGCATGTGCCCTTGACCGGAATTGAACCTGGGACCCTTCGGTCTGCAGGCTGACGCTCTATCCACTGAGCCACACCGGCTGGGGCACTTATTAATATTCTTATGGCCCAGCCGGCGTGGCTCAGTGGTTGAGCATCAATTTATGAACCAGGAGGTCGAAGTTTGATTCCCGGTTGGGGCACACGCCCAGGTTACAGGCTCGATCCCGTGTGGGGAAGGCAGGCAGCTCCAGCACAGCATGGCCCAGCAGCTCCCCAAAACGAGGAAGGCTTAGCACAGAAGAGGCGACAGGAGAGCCAGACTGGGCCGCTGTGGCTCACTGGGAAGTCAGAGAAAAGGGGGACGTGGAGACAGGTCCGGGGGGTCAGCCTGATACCAGCTGCTGCTGCCCACTGCTCCCCCGGCTGTGCGGCTTCGGGGTCCCTTGGGGTTTAGGAGATGCGTGTCTGTGGGGGAAGAAGGAAGAAAGGCCTGGGTTTGCTCGCAGGAGGGAGGGAGAGCATGCCCCCATCTTCTGGGTTCTTTGTTTTGAGGCTTTTGTCCCTTTTTTTTTTTTTAGAAAGAATAGTTTATTGATTTTGAGAGAGAGGAAGGGGGAGGGACAGAGAGAGAAACGTCAATGTGAGAGTGCTGCCTCCTATTCGCCCACAACCCAGGCAGGTGCCCTGACTGGATTCAACACAGCAACTCGCTGAGCGACACTGGCCAGATGGGACCTGTAGGGGAGGTCTCAGAGGAGGGTTTCAGCAGAATCTTCTTTTGTTTTCCAGGTCGTGGTTTCTACTGATTGGTAAGTGCCAGGGCAGGGGGTCCTTAGTCACTGCAGCTGGTGCTGGCATCCCCCACCCGTTCTACTCACCAAGAAAATTTCCCAGCTTCTTACCATCCTGCTTCTTACCAAAATTTCCCAGCTTCTTACCATCCTGCTTCTTACCATCCTGCTTCTTACCAAAATTTCCCAGCTTCTTACCATCCTGTCACGCATCTCCTAAACTCCAAGGGACCCCAAAGTCGCACAACCAGGGGGGCAGTGGGCAGCAGCAGCTGGTATCAGGCTGCTGGAAGAGACACTCAGGTAGAGGGAACAGCAAAAGCAAAGGAAAAGAATTTGAGGCTTGGGGCCTCTCAGAGAGAGCTGTCAGGCTAAAGCTTGGGGCCCAGCCAGGCCATTCTGTGCAAGCCCCAACGCCGGGCCAAGCTCAGGGGGAGCTCCTGGGAGAAGGGGTGAATGCAAGAGCGAGGCAGGGTTAGAGGTGCGGAGCCCCAGGAAGGAAGACACCAGCCCTCCATTCCCTCTGCTCTCAGTGCTACTTCGGGTACTTATTCGGGGTGGTCCCTGGCCCCACCCTCCGCTGTCTCGTGCCAACCCCTGAAAGCCCTTCTCCAGTCCAGCCTGGCCTGCAGCTCCCCAGCCCACCTGACCGACAGTGCCTGGGGCCTTTCCTTCTTGCTCAGCCATCGTTTATTAAGCACCCACTAAACGCCTGGGTGCTGAAGCTGTCCCTGATTCCATTATTCGGTCGTTAAGCTGTTGGCAGCTTGAAATGGACTCTGCTGGGAAGATGTACACCGCAGAAGCGGGCCAGCACTGCCCTCCGAGAGCCGGCTGCCAGCGCACCCCTCCCCTGACCGCCCCCCCACCCCCACCCCAGCCCGGGCCACGGCACAGCGAGTGCCTGAGGGCACTCGGAGACAGAGACAGCAGGGATGCGGGCTACACACGCACGGGGCAGGCTGGGGAGTCTCTGAGGAGGGAGGGCTGGGAATAGGGAGACGCATTCTAGAAGGAGAGTAGTGAACACCCACAGAAACAGAACCAGGCTGTTCCAATAGCAATCGTGTGGACTGCACCGTCCCCGTTTGTAGACAAGGAGACAGACAGGAGAGGCAGGGTACCGTCCAGTCACATAAACATAACTAAGTGGGAGGCCTGGGGTGTGAGGCTGGGCCGCTGCATCCGGAAGCCTTTTTCATCCTCCAAATTTGACCGCCCCGGGGCGCGATCCGACTCTCTCTTTGCAGACAGCACGGGCCGGGGAGCCTGTGGGTGCCCAGTGATGTCTGCCGCTCAACCGGACTCTAATCTCCCGAGGGCACAGCCTGCGTCCTCTCCACCTGGCCGCCTGGCGCAGGGCCCCTCACAGGAGGACATCGTGTTTGTTGACCTGAATGTCTGAAGAAACTTCTGGAAAGGAGCCCTGGCCCCCACGTGGTGGACTAGAGCTGGCTGGGAGGGGGTGCACCATGCAGAAAGGGGAACAAAGAGGCTTTGGCCTTGGAGAGCACAGCAGGGTCCCTTGAATGCCATGGCTGGGGGCCAGAAGGTGGTCGGCGGCCCAGAGGGGCAAGAGGCTGCCTGTGAGGATCCGGCCCGGCCGCCTGACCACTCCCTCCTCTCCTCCTAGAAGGAGGCCGTGGGCACTCAGTGCCCCAGCCTCTGGCTCCCTCCCAGTCACATCGGCCCTCACATGATCCTCACCGCCACCCGCCACCCGGTGAAGCGAGCCCGGCCTGCCGGCTGGCAGCGCTGTCCCCGTTTTACAGGTAAAAATACCAACGCAGCACCAGTCACTTCCCAGCTCCTTCCCAGGCGCCGGGCGCCACCACGCAGCCCTCTCCACAGCCCTGGGGGAGTCTCCCATCTGACCGATGTGGAAAGGGAGACGCTACCACAAAGGCATCACCGGTGAGGGTCCCGGCCCTGAGCACCTGGGCAGACCCTCAGACGGGGGTGGGGACGGCGGGGGACGGGGGGACGGGGAACCAGCCAGCATCACTCCCAGCCCTCAGGACAGTGCCAGCGCCAGCTGTGGCCACCGCCTCCTCTCCACCTGGCCCTCCTTCCGGCCTGGCTCCTCTGGCCACTGGCAGGGCTGGACCCCCCCTCCATCTCCGCACCCGCCAGGCCCTCCTCTCTGAGCTGTGGCTCCTGCAGAATGCCCTTCCTCCGGCTTCCTCTCAGCGTCTCTTCCAGCAAGTTCGCTCTCCCCTGGGGCTGGCAGCCCCTCTTTCAAACTTTCCCAGGACCCCGGCTGTCCCGCACTGGAGCACTGATGACTCCACAGAATCGCCAGCTGGGGGCGGGGGAGGAGCTGTCTCGCTCTTCCCTCCATCCTCGGCTTGGCCCCGAGCCCGGATCTTCAGCAACTGCCCCTGGAGGTGACACTCCGGAGCCCACAGCGCCCCAAATCAGGGCCATCCTGACTGGTGTCCCAGGAGTGAGGAAGAGAGCTATGGGGGCGCGGAGAGCGCCAGGTCTGGGGGGCCATGGAGGGGTCTCACTGGGGGAGTGTTCCTGCCCACACCCCTTCTGGCCAGACCTAGGAGAGTCACCCGACCTCGGCCGGCTGAGACCCACCTCCGATTCTCCTGGCACCCCAGCTCAGGCGCTCCCCACCCCCACACACCCAGGCTCGCTCCCCTCCCCACCCCAGGCTCCAGAGCTCAGTGTGTGCAGACATTTACAGCGCCCTCCCCCGGCCAGGTCCCTTCCCAGCCCTGGGCAGTGCCGTGGAAAAAGCGGGAGCCCACCCTCAGCGCTGGGGTTCTCTTCCCACTCCCCTCCACCAGGTCCCCACAGCCCGCCCCCGCCCTGCACCCCGACTGCGCCTGGGCCTCCACCTCCGCTGCCGCAGACCCACGCTGAGGGGGGAGACGGGGAGGCGGGCGCTAAGGCCTCCCACTCCCCGCCCCGGGCCTCGCCGGAGGTTTGTGGGGGTCGCAGGGCACAAAGCACAGCTCAAGCCCAGCGCCTGGGGACGCCCCGCGCCAGGAGCGGGGAAGGAGGGGTGGCAGGGATGAGGCTCTGCCCTCGGGGGCTAGGGAAGGCTCCCCTGAGCAGCGGGCTGGGAGAGGGGGCGCCAGAGCCTCCGCATCCCACCCCCATCCCGGCCACCCCTTCCGCCCGGTCCCCCAGCCCGAGCTTCCCGCCGGCCCGGAGGTCACGCTCGGGGAGGGGGCGACGGGAAGCCGCGACTGAGGAGGGGGATCGCGAGCGCAGAGGACGCGGCGCGGAGATGGAGGCGGGGGGCCGGCGGTGCGGGATGGAGGGGCTGCGGCGCGGGGCCCCAGGACAGCAGGGTCAACTCACCCATCGCCCGCCGGGTCTCAGCGGCGGCGGCAGCAGCGGCGGCGGCGGCTCCGCGGCCCCCGGGGCCCCCGGCGGCGGGGAGATGCTGGCATCCGCCGCAGCTTCTCGCCCCATCCCGGGTTCCGGCTGCGGCGGGCGCCCGGCATCGCAGGCGGCGCGGCCCCGGCCCGGCCCCGATCCCCGCCCCCCGCCCCTTGCCCCCACCTCCACCCCGTCTCGCGGGCCCGGCGCGGCCGCCTAGCTGCACCCCGGAGGCGCGGCGGGGACCCGGCGAGGGCGGAAGGCGCGGGGAGGGCCCCCCCGGGAGGCGCGCTGGGGGTGCGGAGGCGAGGCCGAGCGCGGCGCACCGAGGTGCCCGCTCCCGCCGGCTCCGGCCCCGCCCCGCCCCCACCGAGCCCCCTCCTCTCCGCCGCCTGTCGGGCCGCGAGCCGCGCCGGGCCGGGGGCGTCTCGGGCCGCAGTCTGGGGCCGCCGATCCGCGCCTCCCGCGTGTGCGGTTCAGTGTGCGAGTGTGAGCGCGCCCCTGCCCGCGGCCGTGCGAGCGCCGGCCCCCCGCCCGGTGCGTCCCGCGGGGCGGTGTGTGCGGTGGGGGCGGGGCGGGTCAGAGTGTGCGCGTCTGGCGTGTGCGCGGGTCTGGGAGCGGGTCTGTGCGCGCGGACGTGTGCGCCTGTGGTCTGCAGTGCGTGGGGCCGTGCGACCCTCGGCGTCCCCGGCTGCTCCTGTGTGCATGGCTGTGCACTCCCGCTCGCACACGGGCCGTGCTCGCGTGCACACAGCTGTGGCCGTGTGCAGAGGCCTCCGGAGCTGCATTGTGTGCGGGCCTGGCCCGGGGCGGCTGTGAGGGGTGTACGCGCATCTGTGACGTCGTGCAGAGGCCTGGACGTGTACCGTGTTGTGTGCCCAGCGCCGGGCCTTTATTATCGTGTCTACGCGGGTCTGCGCGCCGCCTCGGCTCCTCCTGGCACCCCAGCTGGCACCCCAGCTCAGGCACTCCCCACCCCAACCCCATACACCCAGGCTCGCTCCCCTCCCCACCCCAGGTTCCAGAACTCACTGTGTGCAGGTATGTATAGCACCCTCCCCAGGCCGGGTTCCCTTCCAGCCCTGGGCAGTGCCGGAGCCCATCCTCAGAGGCTGGGGTTCTCTTCCCACTCCCCTCCACCAGGTCCCCACAGCCCGCCCTCGCCCTGCACCAGGCCTGTTACCGTGTGGCTTGTACCGCGCGCCATGGGGCAGGCAAATGCGGAGGATGAAAAAGGCTTCCAGATCCAGGGGCGCTAGGCACGCAACACGGTCCCCGTTTTACAGGGGTTGGCACGGTACACGGTGGCCCAGGTGACATCGCCTGCGGTCCAGGGCCTGCGCCTGGCTGGATCCTGCGACCCCTCCATCCATCCCTCCATCCGTCCAAGGCCAGCTCCCCGCCAGGCCTCGACGGCCTCGTGGCCTCCCCAGCGCAAATCTTCCCGCCCCGCTCCCCTCCGCCCTGAGTGGGAGCCCGCCGCCCCGCTCACCTCCTGAGCGG
Source organism: Antrozous pallidus (assembly GCA_027563665.1). NCBI lineage: Eukaryota > Metazoa > Chordata > Mammalia > Chiroptera > Vespertilionidae > Antrozous > Antrozous pallidus. The sequence goes on along the minus strand of CM050513.1, from coordinate 113,897,506 downwards.
TGTCTCCGGCCCCTGGGCCACCGGCTGTTCCTCCAGCGCCCGCCATTTCACACGCGGGCACATGACGCTCGTGCGGGGCGAGCCAAGGCGGCCTCCTCCCGCTTCCCGCCCTTCCAGGGGCTCCTTCCGGTCTGGAGGCTCGGGCCAGCGGTGACTTCCGCCCAAGCGTGCAAGGCACGCTGGGTACGCACCCGGCACTACTCGGGGCCGTGGGCGAGGGTGCGTGGGGCAAGGCAGGGCGAGCTCGAGGCTGGGTCTCGCTCAGCACACGTCCTCGAGGGCGGTCCGGGCCTTGGCTGGGCCTGGCCTCCCGACCCCAGGTGCCCATTGCCTGCTTCGTCCACCCTTACCGAGCAGCCATGGGGACCCTTCTGAACATGCATCCGAACAGAGCATCTCCCTGATCCCTGGTGGCTCCCGCTTCCTTAAGCTCTGCACCTGGACGGGGCAGAGGGAGGCCCTGGCCACCCGGCCCTGTCCCCTTCTCCAGCCTCACTGCTCTCCGGTTCCGAGGCTCCCTCTGCGCCAAGGGTGGGCAAACTGTCGTCTGTAAGGACCAGACTGTGGATGTTTTAGCCTTTGCTGCCCATAGGGCCTCTGTCTCAATTAGGAAACGCTGCCAACCTCGGATAAAATCAAGACAATATGTAAAGGGAATGGTCATGGCTGTGTTCCAATAAAACTTTATTTATGCACACTAAAATGTGAATTCCATTTAATTTTCACATGTCACAAAGCATTATTCTTTTGCTTTCCCCCAACCGTGTGAAAATGTAAAAACCGTTCCCAGCTGGCACTGCTCCGAGCACATCCCTGGACTCTGTACCATCCCCAACGACTCACCAACTTCAGATACGCAGACACTCCCCAAATCCCATCCAGTCCCCCCTCCACCCCTTCCCTTATAACCTACTCCTCCAGCCCACTCTGTCCTCTTTCCGTCTCCCACGGAACCCTCACTGTGGCTCATGCAAGTCCCCCAATTCCGCCCCTGGCTCCCCAGGACAATCTGCTGCCCCTCCCCAGCCTCCTGCAGCCGGGGCAGCCCGGGGCTATGAGGGAAGTGCCATGTTGGGTCCAGCTCCCCCAGTTTAGAAGTGGCCCCCCCAAAATGGGCCACTTTGGCATGTGGATGATTTTGAGCAATCAAGACCCGGCAGACTCAAGAAAAATGTTTACCTCTTCCTTAATTGCCTAAAAATGTATAGAAAGAGAGGTGACTTTTTATTTGGTGATCTTTCTGTACGACAGGACAGATATCTAAATATCGAACATCTGCTCTTCTCATCCTGTGAACTACCCTTTTCCTCGGGGCTCATATTCTTATGAGGCCTCCGTATGTACATAACTAAGTCTGTTTTTCTCCCGTGGGTCTTTCCTATGTTAATTTGACCAGCAAGAAAACCTGAAAGAGTAGAATGAAATGTTTTCCTCTCCTATAAGCCGAAGCACTAAGCCAGGTTTATATGATCACATCCCTTCATTTTCACTCCCCACCAAGCCGAGAAGGTGACGTGACATGTCCAAAGTAACAAGACTGGGGAGTCCTGGAACCGGGGCTCGCACCCAGGTTTGTGGGGCTGTCTCTTTTTCCCTCTTTGGCAGGGGGCTAGGGTGGTCTGTACCATTTGTCTGTCACCCTGTGTGTGCTCTTTCTGCCCCACAACCAGCTCTGCTCCCCCCAAAACTCGGAGCCCTACAGGTCTGGATCAAGGCCTGAACCACAAATATGCCTTTCTGTCCTTTGAAAACAGCCCGTTGATTGGGGTGAAAAGATAATAGCCATGCAGCACAAATTTGAAAATCACTGAAGGGTGTCCAGTAAGATCAGAAAGTAAGCATCCAGCCCCCGCCCTGGCTCTTTGTCCTTTGAAAATATGCCTTTTTGTCCTCTGAAAATAGTTAATTGATTTGAGTGGATAGTTAATAGCTGTACATAATGCAAAGCGAAAATTATTGAAGGGTGTCCAGGAAGACCAGAAAGTAAGAAAGTAAGCCATTCATCCTCCACCTTGGCCTTTTGTCCTCTGAAAATATGCCTCTTTGTCTTTTGAAAATAGCTCATTGATTTGGGTGAATAGTTAATGGCCACACATAATGTAAATGGGAAATTATCGAAGGGTGTCCAGTAACACCAGAGGGTAAGAATGTAGACTTCCCGGCCACTGCCATTGCCACGGCCACCCAGTTCCCCTCTAAGTAAGGATTTTACCCCATGACATTTTTGGACCCAGTCTGTTTGATGTGAAGCCACTTTGTTGTGGCCTAAAAACCAACCCATTACACTGATAGCTGACTTCCTTTTAGTTTTTAAAAAATATATATTTCATTAATTTTTTTACAGAGAGGAAGGGAGAGGGATAGAAAGTTAGAAACATCGATCAGCTGCCCCTTGCACACACCCCCACTGGGGACGTGCCCGAAACCAAGGTACATGCCCTTGACCGGAATCGAACCCAGGACCCTTCAGTCCTCAGGCCAACGCTCTAACCACTGAGAAAAACCGGTTTGGGGCCTTTTAAATTGGGCCTTTTAGTTTTTTAAATTGATGCACAAAACCGACATGCTCACTGTCCTCAGCCCCCAGGCCCTGCCCTTGGGGCAGAGTGAGAGGTAAGGACTTGTAGTGGTAACTGGTTTCAGTCTATGGTTTTGCACACGCTGCTTAACTCTCAGTTTCCCTGTCTGTGAAATGGGAACAGGGCGGGTTCCCTCACAAGGCCGCCGGGGGGGTGAAATGGGTCCACATACAGGCGGTGCCCGCCGTGGGCCTGTCCTCCGGCCTGGCTGAGCTGGCACCATGACTGCAGGGCCACTGTCTCCAGTCCAGCGTTCAGGACACACTCCATAAGCATTTGGTTAAACAATGAGTAAATTGCTCTGGCTGGTTTGGCTCAGTGGATAGAGTGTTGGCCTGCGGACTGAAGGGTCCAGGGTTCAATTCCAGTCAAGGGCATGTGCCCGGTTGTGGGCTCCATCCCAGTAGAGGGTGTGCAGCCAATCAATAATTCTTATCATTGGTGTTTCTATCTTTCCCTCTTTCTTCCTCTCTCTCTAAAAATTAATAAAAAAATATATTTTAAAAAGAGTAAAATAACGCCAGCCTCGGGCATACTACTTGTCATTAGCAAAACATTTTGATCTGTCTGAAAAAGGCCGCTTTGGGGAAGCTGTGGCCCCAACGCCCCAAAGCCCTCTTCAGTGGGCTGCACCTGCACCCCTCTGCAGGGGACCCCCCACATGTGGGTGGAATTAGGCCCATGCAGGGGGTTGGGGGGACCCAAAGGCAGCCTCCCCTCCCCTCCCCCACCAGGCAGTTGAGTGGAGGAGCAAGAAGGGGGGCGGGGGGCGGGCCCTGCCCAGAGCTGCCCGGTCAGGAAGTTCCTGTGGGCCCGCTCCCGGGCTCCATCCTCCCCCTCCTCTGGCCTTTGTTCTGACCTTTGCAGATTCCCAAGCTTCTTGGGAGGCCTTAGGAGAGTTGGCCCGTGGTCGGGCCATGTTTCAGTCAGCCTCTGTCTGCCCGGGGTGCTCTCGCAGTGTCCAGGGAGCAGTGTGTGACAAATGCTTGCCCTCCCAGCCCGACAGAGCTAACAAGTGACTGCTCAGTCACACACAAGCTGCCCAGTCACCTTCCCCTCTCCCCCTCCCCCCAGGCCCTGCAGCCCCAGGACCCCCCTCTGGGAGAGCTGGCCACCTTCCCCTCTCCCCCCGACCCCAGGCCCTGCAGCCCCAGGACCCCCCTCTGGGAGAGCTGGCCACCTTCCCCTCTCCTCCCTCCAGGCCCTGCAGCCCCAGGACCCCCCTCTGGGAGAGCTGGCCACCTTCCCCTCTCCTCCCTCCAGGCCCTGCAGCCCCAGGACCCCCCTCTGGGAGAGCTGGTCACCTTCCCCTCTCCCCCCCCCCAGGCCCTGCAGCCCCAGGACTCCCCTCTGGGAGAGCTGGCCACCTTCCCCTCTCCTCCCTCCAGGCCCTGCAGCCCCAGGACCCCACTCTGAAAGAGCTCGTGGCCGTGGGGACAGCTCCCACAGGCTTCCCTCTCAGCTTCTCCCCCACACCCCCAGCATTTCTACAGGTCCAGCACACAGAGGCATTGACAGGTGCAGAAGCTAAAATTACTGTGATTAAGACCTGGGTTCGAGGCCCTGGCCGGACAGCTCAGTTGGTTAGTTAGAGCCATGGTCAGCAAACTGTGGCTCGTGAGCCACCTGCGGCTCTTTGGCCCCTGGAGTGTGGCTCTTCCACAAAATATTCCCGCCTGGGTGAGTCTATTTTGAAGAAGTGGCGTTAGAAGAAGTTTAAGTTTTAAAACGTTGGCTCTCCAAAGAAATCGTCGTACTGTTGATATTTGGCTCTGTTGACTGATGAGTTTGCCGACCTCTGGCCGCTAGAGCATCGTCCTGATATATCAAAGTTGCACGTTCCATCTCTGGTCAGGGCACATACAAGAGACACCCAATGAGGACATAAATACAATGTATCTCCCTCTCTCAGACTCAATAATAACCAAACCGAAACCGGTGTGGCTCAGTGGATAGAGTGTCGGCCTGCTGACTTAAAGGTCCTGGGTTCGATTCCGGTCAGGGACGTGTACCTTGACCGCAGGCACATACCCAATGGGGGGTGTGCAAGAGGCAGCTGATCAACGTTTATCTCTCATCGATGTTTCTGACTTTGTATCCCTCTCCCTTCCTCTCTGTGAAAAATTGATAAAATGTATTTAAAAAATAATCCCCTAAAAGACCTAAGTTCGAATTCAGCTCCAGTCATTTCTGGGCTCTAAGCTTCCGTGTTTTCATCTGGAAAAGGGAAAACCCTTCCACGTGACTGGGCCTCCGTGGACTCGCCACCCTCTCCCCCCCCCCCATCCTATTCCCGCCCTTACACGGGGTGTGGGCAAGGGCTGGGCTCAATAGGTGGTCCTCCCGCCCACCCCTTCTCTGCAGCCAGGCTGCCTGGCAAGGAGGCTTCTGGAGCCCGGAGCTGAGGGAGATACAAGATTAGGCAGCCTGAGGGGGTGTCACCTTACAGCCTGCTGTCCCCTTTCACCTGGACGTTGGGCTGTGGGAACAATTGCTGGGTCTGTTATCTCTTTCAGGAACTGCTGCCTGGCCCACAGGGAATACATTCTACATTCCAGCTCCCTGCGTCAGCTCACGCCCGCAGGGCCCTGCTCTCCGGCTGAGGCGTCCCCGGGCTGAGCTGCGGGCGGGGCAGAGGGAGCTGGCCCGGGCTCTGGCTCTTCGCCTGCAGAACGGGCCTGATACCTGGCATAGGGGTATTCAGTTAATGTCGTCCGCTTCCTTCCTCATCACCTAAGTCAGAGGTCGGCAAACTGCAGCTCGCAGGCCACGTACAGCTCTTTGGCCCATTGAGTGTGGCTCTTCCACAAAATACCACGGCCTGGGGGAGTCTGTTTTTGTGGCATTAGAAGTTTAAGTTAAAAATGTTGGCTCTCCAAAGAAATTTCAATCGTACTGTTGCTATGTGGCTCTATGCACTAATGAGTTTGCCGACTGCTGACCTAGTGAAGTCACTAGACTTGGCATCCTTTTCTATCCTCCCCCTCATGCATTCATTCACTCAGTCACTCATTCATTCGTTGCCGAGCCTCTCCCTGAAGCACACAGCATGCAGCCCTCTGAAATGCTTGCGGTTTTCCCAGCTTTTCTTTGCCCCCCTCTCCCCTGGCATGTGTGAATCCTTCTGTTCAGAGAGCCTTTCTGGAAAAACTCCTACTCATCCTTCAACACCCAATCCAAGTGTTCCCTCCCCTTGGGGGCTGCTCTGACTTCTGTTCCCAGAGGCCTTGCTCATGCCCCCTTTGGAGAGTTCCCACCTCAAGGCCTTTGCCGCCACTGGGCTCTGCCTGGGAAGCCTTCCCAGCTCACCTCTAAGTATTCATCCCCCGCTCTCAGCCTCGGGGTGCGGCTCAGCTGCCCATCTCCCAGTCTCCTCTGACTTCCTCTTCCTGAATCTCGCCCTCAGGAGCCACCGCAGGTGTCTGGACCCTCTTCGGGCCCTGAGCACGTCCTGCGGGCATCCAGCCCCCCCCCCCCCCCCCCCCCCCCCCCCGTGAGCTCTTTGGGCACAAGGAGAGGGGCTTCCCCGGGCGCCTCGCTCAGTGCTAAGGGATGAGGCCCCGAGGCAGCCGTCTCCGGACGCTCCCGGTTGGGGGCTGGTTAGACCCTCTGTCTGGGTGACCCTGGACAAGCCCCTTTCCGAGAGCCTGCAGGGGGGGTGATTCTGGGCGTTCATTACCTAGGGGTGGCGAGGTGTGTTGGTGAGCGTGTGAATGTGCACGCCCATGGGTGTGGGTATACTCCTGTGAGTGTGCGTGCATGCGTGTGCGCTGAGCGTGTGGGTGCCTGTCTGTTGCGTGGATGTGTGCACACTCGTGTGTGCGTTTTCCTGGGAGAGGGTCCGTGGCCATTTTTAGATTCTCAACGTGTTCAGGACCCAGGGGCGGGGCTCCTGGCTCTCCCCCCTTTCAGAGGCCCCTCGCCCACTCCTCTTCGCTCCCCCCACAGCAGGGAATCCTGGGGGCTCCAGCCTGGCACTCTCACCCCTCCAGGCTTTCCTGAGCTCCTGCCAGAGCTCCTGCCACAGCTCCTGCCCCGCAGAGCAGCCGGGATGAGCCTGGAATGCGGGCCACCACCCTGCTCTGCTCACACCCTGCTGTGGCCCCATTCGTACCCTGAAGGGCCAGGTCCCTCGGGGGCCACAGGGCCCTCCCAGCCCAGCCTGGTGCCTCCCGGGCCCCTCCCCCCATACTCCCTGCTCATCCACCTCCTTTGCACTGGCTGTTCCCTGTCTGAGCCGCTCTTCCCCGGGTCCCAGCACACCTGCCTCACTCCCGCCCACCCCGTCTGGATCCCTCCGCGTCTCCTCCTTTCTCCCAGCACTCATCGCTGGTGCTCTGCATCCCTGTTGTTTGCTTGTCTCCCCTGCAGGACACACCCACCAGCAGGGCAGGTCTTTGCCCCGACGACGTTGCTGTGGGCTCCCCAGCCCGGCACAGCCCGGCTCAGAGCCGCGCAGTAACTGCTGTTCTCTAGAAGGGACCCTGGAGAACCCCCTGTGGTGGCCTCTGTGAGTGTGCTTGGGGGGACACCCCTCGTCTTGAGTTCTTTGTGGGGCGGGCAGGAGCCCGGAGAGGAAAGTACCAGCCTTCCCGACAGGGAGGACGGCTGGACCAGGAAAGTCCTCCCGTTGGGCCGGGCTGCTGTGGTTCAGATGGCCGGGAGCCAGGATGCAAATGTCCTTTAACAGCAGGAGCCGCACATTTGCCTGGGCCCTGGCAACCGCCCCTAGAAACGCGGAGCTTGCTGTCTCCACCCTCTGCCTTCCTTCCCAGGCAGCCCCACAGCCTCACACACCCCACCCCAGTTGAGGAAACTGAGGCACAGCACGAAGAGGCCGGCCCGCACGGAGGGACTCATTCTTCCCGAGGAGCCACGGGTTCCAAGGATGCCACAGGCGCTGAGCGGGAGCCTGAGTCCCCAGGTGGAGGCTGAGCTGGCGACCCCCGCTGCGGCCCGGCCCGCCCAGCACCCTGGCCTGCAGGAGCGAGTGAGGCTGGGGGGCTGGATCTCCTAGAACTGTGGTCGGCAAACTGCGGCTCTCGAGCCACATGCAGCTCTTTGGCCCCTGGAATGTGGCTTTTCCGCAAAATACCATAGCCTGGACGAGTCTATTTTGAAGAAGTGGCGTTAGAAGAAGTTTAAGGTGAAAAAACGTGGCTCTCCAAAGAAATTTCAATCGTTGTCCTGTTGATAGTTGGCTCTGTTGACTAAAGAGTTTGTCGACCATGGCCCTAGGGGATGAGCTGGGCCACACCAGGAGTCCAGCCCCCGAGAAGAACAAACACCCAGACCGGGGTGCGCATGCCTGGTGCGCCTGTGGAGCGAGCCCCTCCCTGCCGGCCGGTGCACCCCCTGGAGACCCCACACCCTGGTGTCACCCACACACACGCGTGCACACTCTCACACACACACCACGCCTTGTACACACTGACGCACAGGCACACCCATGTGGACACACGTAGGGCACACCTCCCCGCACCCAGAACGCCCGGCTGGGCACTCCCCACGAGCTCACGCGGCAGCATTCCACAGGCCACCGCAGGGGCGGCAGGCTGGGCACGGCCACCAGAGACCCCTCTCCCGACTCCTGGCCCTGCTCTCATCCCACAGCCAGCACCTGCTTTGGCAAAGGTGCCGCACACGGAGGTGGGGGCACAGCCCGGTGATGCCAACTCAGCCTGTCCATCGACAGCAGCTTCAGGCCCTGGGGCCCGTCAGCGGGATCCCATCCTCACTGCTGCCAAGTCCATGCCCGCAGCCCCCGGCCACATCTCCACGTCTTTGGGACATCCGGCCTGAAGGCCACAGGCCTGGGGGTGGCCTGCCAGGGGTCTCCGGGGTCCTTTGGGTGGGCAGGGTCTCTGGTCCTTTCGATGACCAGAAATGGAATGACCAGCTGCCTCGGGGAGCCCTGGTCAGGGGGGCCTGGCTGTTGGGCTGGAGCCAGGCCGATGGGTGAAACTGGAAGGAGAGAGACAGTCACCCACGACAGTGGGATAGGCACCAGGGAAGGGCTGGCTCGGCCTGGCTGGGCTGGCAGCACACCCTGGGGGGGACGGGACCGCCCAAATGTGGCTCCATTGATCCTCCAACCCACAAAGTGGGAGAGGGACCTCAAAGTCATCTCCCACCCCACCCCCACCCCCACCCCCACCCCAGGCAGCTCCGATCACAAGCCTCTCCTGAGGGGACACTCACTCTCCCGGGACAGCCTTTGTCCCCGGACAGCGTTGGATGCTAGAAATCCCAGGCCCTCGCCGGGAACGGTCAGAACGAGTCAGGTCACACCCGGGCACTCAGGTCCTTCAGAAATGTGACCATCCCTCCCTCCGCCATCTCTCCTCCCAGGCTCTTTTTAAAAATAAATATATTTAATTGATTTTTTTTACAGAGAGGAAGGGAGAGGGAGAGGGCTAGAGAGTCAGGAACATCAGTGAGAGAGAAACATCGATCCGCTGCCTCCTGCACACCCCCCACTGGGGATGTGCCCGCAACCAAGGCACATGCCCTTGACCGGAATCGAACCCGGGACCCTTCAGTCAGCAGCCAACGCTCCATCCACTGAGCCACACCGGTGGGGCCATCCTCCCCGGCTCTTCACTGGCTCCTGTGGGACGCGGTTTCCAGACCTTGCCACCCAGGCCCTGCGCCGTGTGCCACCGCCCTGCTCAGGCCCGGCCGCCAGCCCGCCTGCCTCCGCTCCGCCCGGGCCTGCTTTGGCCGCGGGGCTCTGGCCAGCCTGTCCGCGTCCTGCAAGCTGCTGCGGGAAGGACGGGCGCGGGGCGCTCGGAAAGGCTCGGGCGCTCGAAGGAAGGGCCGTTTCAGGAAGCCTCAGCCACACGCTGGCGAAGGACCCGGACCCCGGAGGCAGGCCTGGGTTCCCCCGTCGTTGAGGCTGTGGGCAGCTCGTTTAACTTCCTGCGCCTCAGTTTCCCCGCTGCTCGGTGCTGCCGCCAGGATTGAGTCCCCGTGTGCCTGTCAAGGGCTCGGACACAGCGGTGGTCACCGCCCAGGAACTCTCTCCTCAGTCCCTCTGGCAACTCCTCCCCTTCTGGAAGGTTAGGAGGGACTTTGAAGGCTGCTAAGTCCGTCTCCCGCGCCCCTCCTCCCCCCACTACACCTGTGAGGAAATCGCACTCAGAATGGGTGTGCCCAGAGCCTTGGGGAGCTGCTAGGACAAGACCCTGTAGCCATGGCCTTCAAGCCATGGGAGTGATTGTGGCCCCCCCAAGGCTGAGACCAGACCCCTCCCCGGGGTCCCCCACTGCTGTCTTCAGGACGCTGGGCCCCTGTCCCCGCCAGGTGGAGGGCTGCGAAGGTCAGGGCCCTGGACCCACAGACCTGATGGGAGGCAGGGGACCTGTACCCCTGAGCTGTGCTGGGGGTCATTGTGCAGTTCCTGGGTCTGAGGGGGGCGGGCGAGTAGAGGTGGGGAAGGATTTGTATTGTCCTGCCCCCCTCCCGTGAACATTATCTGGGGACACCAGTTTCTCAGAACCTGAGAGGCTGGGGTAGGGCTGGGTGGAGCTGTTAGGAGGAAGTTTCTCAGTATCGGGCAGGGCAGATGGGGGACAACGTTCAGCCGCAGCCTGCTCCCCACCAGCTGCACCCCAGCAAAGCCAAGGCAGGGCCGTAGAATGCTGTCCCTGCAGGAGGAGCAGGCCCGGCCTCATTCCCCACCGGGGCTCGGCCGCCTCTCCCTCAGAGGCATGGGCTGAGGGGAAAGACCGGCCTGAGGAGAGAGGCTCCGGGGCCGCTGGTCCCTGGGCCTGGCCTGGGCCAGCCTATCCTGGCCCTCCTGCAGCTGGCCCGGTGTCCCTCCATAGTCTGAGCCCCCATCCACGCTCCACCCCTGACACACAGGCAACCGTCTGCTCTAAGGCGGATCCTTGGGTGGAAGAATGTCTGCCAAGACGGCTAACAATTCCTCGCAACCGGTGCCTCGGGCCCCACGGCCCCGTCTCCCCTCCCTGGGAGTCTGGGCGGCCCGTGTGCGACGTGCTTTGACCAGGAGAATGAGATAGAAGTGACGGAGAGAATCCAGGCCTGCAGCAGCCCTCATCTCCAGCTTGGAAGCCAAAGGCCACACAAGGAAATCAGATCAGCCTGGTGGAGAGGCCACAGAGCGAAGAAGCGCGAGATCATGGAGGGAGAAGACAGCCTCTTGCTGTCAAACCACTCCTGCTAGAGACCCGGACTGTAGGAGGTCAGTCGTCCATCCCGGCCTACACAGCACACAGCAGAGACGAGCAGGCCAGCGGTCCTGCCCAGCTCTGTCCGAACTGCAGAACTGGGAGCAAATCCACCCTGGGGGGTGCTTGTTACTCAGCAATAGCTAACCCATACACTTCGGGTCCTGACATCTCAAGGTCCTGTAATCTCAAGCTCACAGCACAGGACAGCCAGCGCTTCCTCTGGTGGCCTGGGCAAGTCACACCCCCTCTCTGGGACTTGGTTTCCCCCAAACTGGGATGACAACAGCACGATTCGGCCTGAGGTGAGGGAGGCACCCGTGAATGAGTGTGGGGGTGGCCTAGAGGTTGCTCTTGAGAAATGGGGGCGACCCCTCAGGCTTCCTGGCCCCCCAGGACGATGGCTTCTCTCTTCCTGACAGACAGTACCCAGCTGGCACTGCTGCTTCCACCCACCTGGTGAGATGGGTGGAGTGGGGGGCAGAGAGGGCCATTCTTAAGTCCACTTCAGGGGAGTCATCAGGCTCCTGGAACCTGGGTCTTTTGAGTTAAAGTCCTCCAGGACTGAGTCAGGTGGACACCTCCCAGCTGACCAGTCTCCAGGGACCTGGGCCAGAGACACCTTGGGTGACACCAGGTTCTTATCAAGGGACCTACTGGGTGCCCCGCCTGCACAGGAATAACATCTGAGCCTCCCCCCGTGTGGGTCTGCAGTGTGACAGAGTGGTTTCCTCAGGGGCACAGTATCTGACTCAACCCAGACGGGCGGCCTCTCATCTGCCTCCCCCCAGCTGGTCCTTGCCCGCTCTGAGAAAGACAGATATGAGTCAGTGGCCACCAGCCAGTCTGAGGGGCACCACCCAGCGCTCAGCACCCTGGGCCAGGAGGTTGGCACGGGGAGAAGGTGGGCAGGACTCGGCTGAGAGGCCCTGGGAGAGCCCTGAGTTCCAGACCCAGAGGAGCCGGGCGCCCGAGGCCACTCAGCCGGAGGTGGCCAGCAGCCCACATGTCCCTCCGGGCATTCCTGCCCCTCCTGCCCCCAGCTCACTGCCGGCCCCCTGGTGGAGAAACCCCCAGACACAGGGGCGCTCACACCCCGCAGAGGAAGTGTGGGACCAGGTTTCCCTGCAGGAGGGGCTTGTGCTAGAAGAGGTGTCAGGAGCTTTGCAAGAAAGAGAGGTGTCAGGACCTGCTCTTGACAGCAAGCGTGCCCCTTTTAAAACCTAAATTGTGTGTCTTCTCGGGGCTGAGGAGCTTGGGGGTTACCAAGACCCCCTAAGAACACCCTGCTGCTGCCAAGACTGCCGTCCACAGGTGTCTGTCCACACTGACCCACACGCCCAGCTTGCCCTCCCCGCCCTTCACCCCTCTCCTGTGGCCCGGACACACCGCCCCCCCAAAAGCCCTGTCCCCACACTCTGGCCCCAGGGAGGAGTGGTTCAAAGCAGCTGGCTCTTAGGGTGCCAGTTCCTGAACTGTTTTCAAGACCAGACCCGAAAAACGAAGCAGAGGCCCGGGGGGGGGGGGGGAGTGACATGCTCCTACCACACGGCGTGGCTGAGCTGAGCCTGAAACTGATCCCCCCCGCTTTTCTCAGCTTCCGGGTCACTTCTCAGCAGCTCACAGGACACAGCTTCCCTAAGACTGAAGGGAGGATGTGAGGTGGGGCGGCCCCAGCCAATCCGCCCATTCCAGTGACCACCGAGATGATCCCCAACTTAAACCCCCCCCCATTTTAGCAGGGGGCCAGCTGCCTTACCTCCGCCCGCTGCTTCCGGTCAGGAGGGACCACATCTGCTCCACTTTGCAGATGTGGAAACTGAGGCTGGGAGAGGCTTGCAAGTCCCAGGGCTCTGAAGGGTGGTGCCAGCCTGAACCCAGGCCAACCGGGGCTTCAGAGCGCCTGCTTCCCCATGACGTGTCCTTCAGCGCCAGGGAGCTTGCCCGGCCTGCCCCTTCCACCCACAGCCCTAGTGGGAAGAGGCACCGCTGACCACATGGCAGACCCGGGGGCTGCAGGAGGGCCATGTGCCACCTGGGCACACCAGCCAGGCCTCTGCACTTACGTTTGCAAACAGCGCTGAGCTTCTGCTGCTCCCGCCCTGGGGCCAGGAGAGAGGCCGCTTCTAAGTCAAAGCTGAGTGACCATCACTCCGCGGCCCCGAGCTGCCCCCTGGAGCTCCGCAGGAGAGACCAGGCCCTGCTGGCTTCTGCTGTGTTCCTGCCCCAACCCTGACGCCATCCTCGGGGACAGCAGCTGAAGCTCAGACCTGGACGGTGACTTGCCCACGATCACACAGCTATGCCGTGTCATGTGATGGCCAAGTGGGGTCAGAGACCTGGGATCCCGCCCCAGCGCAGGCGGCACCCCGAGGCTCCCCACCCTGAGGTGTGAGGGAGGAAGAGGGAGTGTGGGGCTCACTCCCCAGCGGGGCTCCAGCTGGGTCTGTGTTGTGCCATCGCAGGGCAGAGCTGAGGTTGGCAAGCCTCGCCCTAAGAGGCCCACCGATACCCAATCTCCCCAAACTTCCTCTTGCAGGCCAGGATGGAAACGCCCCCCCCCCTCCCCCAGCCTCCCGTTTCCCCCTCCACACCCAGCCCCACAGTGAACTCCCCCTTCCTCTTATGGACGAAAGAAGCCACATGCTGACCTGGCAAGCTCAGGGCAGGCCTGCACAGCGGTCTTGCAAACTCAGAGACCCAAAGTCACCAGAGGACGGGCTGAAGACGGTGACGGTGACATTCCAGCCACATTCCAGGCCGGTATCTTCACTTCACCTGAGCTGAGCCTGCCTGTCTTTTTGCATCTGCGGTAACACGCCCTTGAAAAGTCTGGGTCACTTGTAACTTCCCTTTACTGGACTCCTTGGAGCACAATGTACTGTGCCTGCACGCCAGGAGAGACACCACAAATTCCTTCACTTCCCGCACCATCTAAGTATGCATCTACATTTTACTTTTTATCTCGTCCTACCCAGGGGTTTCCTCCGCTTGGCTTTATCTCCCTTCCTTAATCTGTCACCCGTGAATTTCACGTAACCCACCATATAAATAGAACCTGCCGTTCTCCAGACCATTATCTGCTTCCGGGTATATGACCTGACAAGGTTGGCTCAAATAAACTCACAAAACTTCTTTACAGGTTTCAATGGTTTTTCGCGTTCACACTCTCCGCTGGCCTTCCTGCACTCCTCACTCGGACGCTCCGGAGACCGTCCGGAGCCCGGCCCCAGTGCCACGCCCGTGGGGACAGAGACGACCCTGCCTCAAGGCAGACAGACCCAGAAGCCGGACCACAGCATTAGTCAGAGCCAGCGGTGCATGCCGGCTCTTCTAGAGCATTTCCCGTGGCCCCTGGCGCTGTCTGCAGTCATTTTAGTGCAGTGTTGCCCAGCTGCTCCGAGCCTCTGTAACCCTCCTCCTGCCCGCGCCTCCAACGTGAAAACCAGAGCAAACTACAAGACGAGGGTAAGAAAGATGAGCAGAGCTGAAACCGGTGTGGCTCGGTGGATAGAGGGTTGGCTGCAAACTGAGGGGTCCCAAGTTCGGTTCCGGTCAAGGGCATGTACCTTGGTTGTGGGCACATCCCCAGTGCGGGGTGTGCAGGAGGCCACTGATGGCTGTTTCTCTCTCATCGATGTTTCCAGCTTTCTGTCCCTCTCCCTTCCTCTGTGAAAAATCAATAAAGTATTTTTAAAAAAGAAACTGTGCCCATTCATCACAACTCCCCTCCCTCAGCCCAGCAGCCACGGCTCCACTCTCTCTGCCCGGACGCCTCTGGGGGCGGCAGGCGAGTGGGTCGCGCAGTGCTTGTCCTTTGTGATTGGCTCATGTCGCTGAGGGCCACGTCCCCCAGGCTCACCCGCTGCAGTGCGTGTCCGAATTCCCTTTCTTTTCAGGAAGAACATCCCATTGCGTGAACGGACTACGTTTTGTTTACACATTCACCCGCGACCGGCACTCCATCCGCCAGCCTTTCCGCTGCTGTGAGTAACGCTGCTATGACATTGGTGTGTAAATATCTGCTTGAGCCCCTGGTTTCAGTGTTTCGGGGTACACGCTCAGATGTGGGTCCTGTGACGATTCTACATTTAATTTAGGATTTATTTTCTATCTTTATTTTTTTATTACAGTTTACATTCAATACCATTTTGTATTAGTTTCGGGTGTACAGCACAGTGGTCAGATAATCAGACATTTCACAAAGTGCTCCCCGATAGTCACAGTAAACCATCAGTACCCCATTATTGACTAATCCCCGTATTTTGTAACTACCAGTTTGTACTCCTTAATCCCCTCACTTTTTTCACCCAGTTCCTCAACCCCCCTTCCCTCTGGGAACCACCAGTAGGACTTGTTCGATAATCCTAAACACAATTACAGCCAATTTGTGTTTAATTCATGGACTCAAAGCCCACTAAAGTTTAACACCTCATCCACTGCAGGTGAGGTCCTAAGACTCCAGTTTGAGGGCCTGCAGACAGAGGCGTTTCGGGGGTGGTGGTGGGGGGGACTGGCTCTGAAACCAGGAACGTGGCCAGCCCAGGTGGAAGTGTTCACCCTTATTTCAAAGCCTTACATGAAGGAGAGATCGCATTAGTAATTTTGCATTAGTAATTTTTATATATTGACTAGAGGCCTGGTGCATGAAATTCGTGCACTGGGGAGGGTGTCCCTTAGCCTAGCCTGTACCCTCTCCAATCTGGGACCCCTCGGGGGATGTCTGACTGCAGGTTTAGGCCCAATCCCTAAATCTGCAGTCGGACATCCCTCTCACAATCTAGGATGGCTGGCTCCTAACCACTTGCCTGACTGCCTGATTGCCCTCTAACTGCTCCCTTGCCGGCCTGATTGACACCTAACTGCTCCTCTGCCTGCCTGATTGCTCCCAACTACTCTCCCCTGCTGGCCTGATCACCCCCAAGGCTTTTATTAGTATAGATTAGTAATTAGTCATTAATAATGTTGCTATGTTGAAATGATATTTTGGCTATATTGAGTTGAAAAAACTATCGCATCAAAATTAATTGCACTTGTTTTTCTTTTTTAAGAAGTAACCACTGGAGCTCTGGCTGGAGTGTCATCCATGCACTGAAAGCTTGTGGGTTCGATTCCTGGTGAGGGCGCACATCTAAAGTCCTGGTCGGGAGGCAATCGAATGTACACACATCGATATTTCCCTCACATCGATATTTCCCTTCCCCTCTCTTCTCTCTCTCTCTCTCTCCTTCCCCCCCACCCCCCCAAAAAAACCAGTGAGCATGTCCTCGAGTAAGGATTAGGAGTGATGATAATCACAAATACAATGCCGTGGGACACTGGAGAGTCACACGGAGTTTGTGGCTTGCATTACCGTTCTGTGGGGAGCTGAGCCTCGTGGTTTAATCCAGGTGTTCTCGACACCGAGGGGAGTCACCCGAAACCTGGGACCTGTGCGTGGTGACTGGAGCTGAAGTCCGTATAGCGTACAATTAGCCGTTTTGAAGCATGCGATTCTGAGGGGCATTCAGGACATTCACAGTGTCGTAGAGCCACCCCTCCTCTCTCATTTCGTTCCTCCTCCTCACCCAGCAAGACACCTGGTGCCCTTAGGTAGTCACGCCCCGTCCCCCTTCCCCTGCCCCCCCCCCCCCACTAACCTGCGTTTTTCTCCAGGGATTTGCCTATTCCAGGCATTTCACCGAGAAGGAACCACACAGCACGTGACCTTTGGTGTCTGGCTCCTTCCACCGAGAAGAAGTCCTCAAGGTTCGTCCTCCGTGTAGCCAGTGCCAGAACCCATCCCTTTTCGTGGCCCAGGGAGATTCCGTCGCATGGCTGTTCATCCATGTACCCGATGCTGGATGACTGGATGATTGGATTGCCTCTGTCTCTTAGCTGTTAAGAGCAATGCTGCTATAAACATTTGTGTACAATTTCTGTGCGGACAGATCTTTTCATTTCCTGGGAGGAGAATTGCTGGGTCATAAGGTAATGGCTGGTGCTGTTTGTCTTTTTTAACTTTCACCTTACTTACTTATCCGAGTTCAAGATATACACTGTCAGCATCGACTTGTTCCTCGGGGTGTGTTGGGATAGACCCTGGTACTCCACTGAAGGGAGATCTGGGGGTGCTGGTTTGGGAATCCCCCCATGTCAGTGTTTTTATAGGAATTTGTTCTTGGAGGACCAGATTCTCCAGGGAGGATGCTTCAGTGTCCAGCCTGGGGGGGGGGGGGGGGGAGTGTGTGTGTTAAAGGCCTCACTGCCCCGGGGATCTGGGAAGGGGCCCAGGCAGAGGCTCCAGCCCTCAGAAGCCCCAGGTTCTGGGCTGTTTTGGGGGTGACTGCCCTCTCCCTAGGTCAGGAACCCCTGGCACCCCATCACCAGAGAACCAACCTTCTGGTGGTCCCAGGGGTGACTGCCTGGCAGTTCCGGGGGGCGGATCTGAGGCTCTGACTGATTGTTATTTTGCCTCCACCCCCTACCCCCCCCCCACCTTAGATCCCAGCTGGGGTCGAACCCTTGGAGATCCTGTGGGGTAAGTCACGCTGTGCGGAGCCCTGTGCCTCTGGAGGTGGCTTTTCTGAATCCCTAAGCCAGCTGCCATCCTCCATCTACTTTCCGGCTTCAAAAATGATGCTGATGTGCACCCCATCACCACCACCACCACGGAGAAAAACAAAGAAGAAAAAGAAACGGTGCGGGTTTGGTCTCCTGTCCTGCTTGTCCATCCTTGTGGGCTTCTACCTAGAAGAGAACGAAGGAAAGAAATCCCCTCTGTCGTCTGCGGGGTTTCGGGGGGAGACATTCGGGGCCCGGGTGTAATCGGCATCTCTAGCCTGGCAGTCAGGAGCAGGGTGCCTGTACCCTCCAGAAACATTCCGGGGGGCGCCAGGCCCCCACGCTGGGAGGCTCCCAGAACTGTGGGGCGGGGGGGGGGGGGGGGGGGCTCCCCTGGCCTGCGTCTCAGGGCCCACTCCATCGGGAGCTCCAGGTGCCGGCTTATCTCCGGGGAGACCAAGCCCCTCCAGGGCAGGAGTGTTAGTGACTCATGGATGGCTTCCTTCTTTGTCCTCCTACCCACAGTCCCGCGGGGGCTGCACACGTGGTGCTCGGCCGGCTTTGTTGCCAGGTAGAGAGGAGGGAGGGAAGGGCACGCGGGAGGGGGAAGGAGACAGCATGGGCAGGAGCCTCCTCTCAGGTTCCTTACCTGCTCTCGAACCCTTCTCGGACCTTCGTCCTGCGTCTGGGGCCCCCGTGGCCCTGAGTGCAGTAAGGCTGGGTCTGCGACCTCAGCTGCAGACCATCCCATGAAGGCAGTGGTTGGCAAACTCCTTAGTCAGCAGAGCCGAATATCAACAGGACAACGATTGACATTTCTTTGGAGAGCCACATTTTTTAAACGTAAACTTCTTTTAACGCCACGTCTTCAAAACAGACTCGCCCAGGCCGTGGTATTTTGTGGAAGAGCCACCATCAGGGGGCCAAAGAGCCGCATGTGGCTCAAGAGCCGCAGTTTGCCGACCATGGCACTAAGGGACCAGACTGAGGCCCTGCTGGTTCCCCAGTGGCAGCACAGCAGACACGGAGCCTGGGGCTCACCATACTTTTATGGGTCCCCAGAAACTGCTTACTTTCTCTCAAATAAAAAGAAGAAACTTAATTCTTAGTTCAAAATGTTTTAATGACAAATATATTTGTCTTTATACCAATGCAGTGGTAAAATATCATTTTTAAAAACTGATGTAGAGATGTTGTTGTTTTTTAATTGATTTCAGAGAGAAAGGGAGAGATAGAAACATCAATGAGAGAATCACGGATCTGCTGCCTCCTGCACGCCCCACACTGGGGATCGAACCCACAACCCAGTCATGTGCCCTTGACCGGAATCGAACCGGGACCTTTTAGTCCGCAGGCCAACACTCTATCCAATGAGCCACACCAGCCAGGGCTGAAACATCATTTTCAATACATTTTTGTGGAGAAAGAGGCCACGAAAGTCGCTGTGTGTCCTTGCCCTGTCCCCAGGCTCTGAGTGGGGTCCCATTCCTCCCCTCAGAACATCTGGGTCCAGCTCAGTTCACGGCCACAGCCCGGCTGTGTGCTGGGCGCAGGGGGGTCCTCACCAGGAGCCCCAGGCTCATGGCAGCCATGCCCTGTGCCCACAGCAGCCGAGGAGCTGGGAGAGGGCTGGGCAGGGGAGGGGTTCCTGCAGCGGCTCTTGGCTGGGTCCTGAGGATGGCCAGTTCTCACCCCGGGAACAGGCCTCCGGGCAGCAGGGAGCGCATCAGCAAAGACAGAAGCACAAGGCTGAGCCCAGCCCGGCTGTGGGGGGCCCTGCAAACTAGGCTGCGGCCGAAGCTCAATCCTGGCACACCCCATCTAGCGCCAGGCGGGTGCCCCGGCCTCTGCTCACCCCCCGCGGTGACCGGCCCCCCACCTCCCACAGGCAGCCCCCGCACGCTCCCCAACTCGGCTGGTTCTGAGCAGAAACCTGTCTCCTGATCACTCTACCTGAACTCCTCGGCCCGTCTGTGCTGTATTTCCTCCTCTCTCGAGTGGGGGCCAGCACCGGGACCCAGGGGGCCTTCGGAGTCCCTGCCTGGCGGCCCCCGGGAGGGCTCCCTTAGGAGCTTAAAGCCTTGCGAGTTCCCGCCTGCGGCGGGCCGTGCTCAGGGCTGGGGGAGCGGTGGACACCACTGACTCCGGGAGGCGGGAGGCTGGCCCCAGGCCGGTGCTGAGCTCAGCACGGTCTGGACCGCAGGACGGCTTCGCAAAAGTGACCAGCGCGGGCGCTTGATCGTGGAGGACGTGGCAACAGCCAAGGGGCTCTGGCCTTGAGGCGATGGTGGGCTCTGAACCCACCCTGCTCCCCCACCCCCTCTAACCCGGGAGAAAGGGCCGGGGCGGCACTGGGCATCCGGCCCATGTGGCCTGGGCCCTCTGACCCCCGGGGTCTGGAGGCAGGAGTGGAGTTGACCTCAGGCCAGCGGCCAGCCGCTGTCCGCCCCAGGAGGCCGCCCAGGCCCCGGGAAAGGTCACTGCCTCTGCTCCGGGCCGACACCTCGGCCGCGTGGAATGGCAGCCACCTGCGCCCTCGTTTGGTTTCACAACGGGACCCGGGACGAAGAGTCATGGAAGATGTCCTTGTCGGAAAAATGTTCGGGCCATCGGAGAGCCTCCCTCAGGGCTTCCGAGAAGAGGCCGGAGCCGCCGCCGCTCTTCAGCGTCCGGGCTCCAGGGCAGCTGTGAGGGCACCTGCTGCCCTCAGAGGCCCAAGGAGCCTGCACCGGACGGGACAGTGCCCCCAGGGGGTGGGGGTGGCGGTGGGGGTGGTGGTGGCGGTGGGGGTGGTGGTGGTGGTGGGGGGTGGCGGTGGGGGTAGGGGTGGGGGTGAGGGTGGGGGTGGGGGTGGGTGTAGGGGTGGGGGTGGGGGGTGGGGGGTGGCAGTGAGGGTGGGGGGGGCGGTGAGGGTGGGGTGGGGGTGGCGGTGAGGTGGGGGTGAGCTGTGAGGGCAACCTGCTGCCCTCGAGGCCCAAGGAGCCTGCACCGGACGGACAGTGCGCCCCAGGGGTGGGGGTGGCGGGTGGGGGTGGGGGTGGCGGTGGGGGTGGGGGTGGGGGGGGGGTGGCGGTGTGGGGGGTGGGGGTGAGGGTGGGGGTGTGGGCGTGGCGGTGGGGGTGGGTGTGGGGGTGGGGGGTGAGGGTGGGGGTGGCGTGGCGGTGGCGGTGGGGGTGGGGGTGGGGGTGGGGGTGGTGGTGGGGGTGGGGGTGGGTGTGGGGGTGGGGGTGGGGGTGGGGGTGGGGGTGGGGGTGGGGGTGGTGGGGGTGGGGGTGGCGGAAATCTCAGCTCAGGTGATCTGCGCGTCAGGCCTTCTTATGAGGAAGCGGGTCAGACCCTCACTTTCCGGATGAGGAGACCCAGACACAGCGCGGCCAGCAGCTCACACAGGCCACACAGCTATCCGCTCACTCGTTCGTTCGCTCATTCATCCATCACCTATTCAAGGGCGTCTGCCCAGCTGACACCACACGGATCTTGGAGCCCGGACCCAATCGATTACGGAGACAAAGACCCTCTCGCGAGCGAGTGGACATGTCAGCGAGTTAAGAGACAAACAGAAAACTGAGCGTGTTTCTGTGAAACGGATTAAACAGGGCGATGGGGCCGGTGAGGCTGGGGGGACGGGGCCTCTGAGGAGGTGGCTTTGTGCTGAGGCCTGAGTGAGCCTGAGACCGAGCCCTGTCCTGGGAGGGAGCCAGATGTCCTCCAGGGACAAGCGGCTCCCAAAGGCCTGGCCGTGGGAGGGGGTCACAGGCCGGAGAGGCCCCGCTGGCTCCTGGCTCCGTGTCAGTGTCAGAGGGGGCGGGACTGGCCCATGGGAGGGTCGCTTCGCCTGGCTGCCTTGGTTCTTCTTGTCCTGACCCTTGCCACTTCTTCAATCTTAGAACAGACCGAGCTCCCCCTCTGACTCAACAAAGGGAACCCAGAGGCTGACAGTGCCCTCTCCCTCACTCAGGAGGCAGGCTCGGCGGACAGGGGGTCCAGCCCGCAGGGCAGTGCTCCACCCCCGCATGCCTGGGGCAAAGCAGGTGGGAGAGGTCCTGTGGCCTCTTGGACTAGACAGGGCCATTTGTGCTGGGGCCGTGCCCCCGTGTCTGCGCCCAGTCACTCGTCGGGGGCACGGCCGCCCACCCTCCCTCTCAGGGTGCTAGGCTGACTCGGACTCAGGTGGTCAGGACGCACGGGGGACGGCTAAGGCCAGGGGGGCAGGTCCTGAAAGGCAGCTCTGCCAGCACCCTCCCCTCCCTCCCCCCCCCCCCCCCCCCCCCCCCCCCCCCCGCTTCCCGGCAGAGGAAGGGCGGGAAGTGTCTGGGCGCCCATCACCCAAACACCGGGCTTGGCTTTGTCCCTCAGCCACGCAGGGTTTCAGTTTTAGCTGCAGACGCTGTTGTGTGTAGCTGCTCTTAAGTCTCCCAAAACAGGAAGAGGCGCTTTACGGACTGGTATTTATAGACTGTCCTCCACCCAAACAGAACCAAAATAAAGCGAACTCGAGCACCCACCAGCATGCCTGTCCTGGTGCCTGAAGCTCTGCCGCGGTGCCAGCCCCCCCCTCCCCCCCTCCCCCGGCAGGAAGACTGCCCCCCAGCAGCCACTGAGGGAGGGGAGCCGCACCCTCCAGGCCGGCGGCAGCCGGGCCAGGCAGAGGCCAGGCTCCCGGCCCCGCTCTGCCACCCCGGCCGGAGCTGGAGGACAGGAGGCACCCAGCCGGCCGGCCACTGAATGACAGGAGACGAGACGGAAGCACCGCTACCACCACGTGGAGAACGCGGCATTTATTGCCTCCTCACTGGCAGAGAGGGATTCCATTTCCAGACATGACGGCATCACCGAGATGTTCTTGGAAGAGAATTTCCTTTGCTCCCAGCCTGTGTCCACCGAGAACAGAGGTGCCTGCGTGGGGGCGGGCGCTCTGCAGAGGCTTCCTCTGCTCCCCTCGGGAACCGAGGTCAGGACCACAGACCCGGCAGGGCCCAGAGATGGCTCCGACTTTCCCGAGTCCCAGCGCACGGAGGCCCCCCAGCGCTGGGCCACTGAGCCGGGAGGGCGGGGTCCCGGGCCGGGGACAGGCAGGTCTGATTTCTGCTCCACCGCAGACCATGTGACGGGCACGGTGTTGGTGCCCTGGGCTGCTTCTCCTGTGCAGGCCCCTTCCCGAGGGCAGCGAGCATGAGGCGGTCCGTCTCGGGCCTGCTGGCCTGGGCTGCCCGCCGGCCCCGGGGACAGCGGTGCACACCTGGGCCTCCACAGAGCAGGCCTCGTAGCCCTGTGTCCCTTTCAGACCCGTTCCCACGCCCCCTCCCTCACATGCATCTGTTCACTCCCGCGGAGCGGCAGGGGCCGTGGTCAGCGGTCAAGATCGCTGGTCTTCGTGGCTCCTCAACCAGGGCCCTCCCGGCTCCGGGAAGGAAAGAGCAAAGTGGAGTCGCTCACCCTGATTTGGGGCCGTCCCTCCTGGAGACCCTGACAAGAGGCCACAGTCCTCGCTCGGTCCACCACTTCCGCCCCCCTGTACCCTGTCTCTGGGGCCGCCCCCCTGTACCCCGTCTCTGGGGACGCCCACCAGCCCCGCCTACCCTTTGGAGGACTCCAGGGCCAGTGCTCCTTTTGGACAGTTACCTCCGGTTCCTGCCCCGCTACAGCCATCCCAGCCCCCCAACACCTCCCTGGTCTCCCTGACCCTTCACCACGGAGCACAGCCAGGCTGGCCCGGGGAAGGGTCCGGGGAAGGGGCCCGGGGACGGTGCAGGCTCCGAAGACACAGCCGTCCACCGAGACCCACTGTGGGGGCTGGGGAAGAAAGGGGCGAACCACCAGCCATCGATGAGGGGACATGTCACTGGGCACCGGCTCTTCCGGGGGAGATGGTGGCGGGAAGGATGGCCTTGAGAGAGCAGTGGCTGCTGAGCTGTGACCTGCAGTGTCACAGATGCTCTGCAGTCCTGCCCCCCGGGGGGCTCCCAGCCGGCCAGGCTTCCGGCTAGCACCTCTGGTTCTGAGAAACAGCGCCGGTCCTGGCTCCCGGCCGAGGCTGCGGAGGCGCGGCCTCCAGCCCCGGGCAGTGACACGCACACCCCAGGGGCCCGTCCGCACCGGCCCTCTGAGGGCTTCTCCGCAGCTCCGAGCTGGGCGAGAGGGCGGCCAGGCTGAGGACGGGCTCCCACTGCCCCGTGCACAGGCGGCCGGAGGGGAAAGCCCCGCCTGCCCCGGCGGTGGCCCCTGGTCCTCACGAAGGTCCTGCTCAGACCGCACTCGCAGCAGAGGCTACGGCGCCGTGACCACACTCTGCTCGCCATGGTCCACGCTCCAGAGGCGGTAGAACTCAGCGAAGTCCACGTAGGGCTCCACGCGGCCGTCCTCGCCGGGCGGGAGCGAGTGGGCGGGCCGGGAGCGGAAGAGGCCCCCGTCCGAGCTGGAGCTGCTGCTCTGGGTGTGCGTGTTGGTGGACTGCAGGGTCAGGGTCGGGCTCTGGCTACAGGGACAACAGAGTCAGTCAGGAGCCTTGGCTTCCAGGCCGGGGACAGAGAGGCCCTGCCTCAGGCCACAGGCCTCGAACAAAGGTGCCCCAAGAGCCAGCCCGACCACGTGGTCTTCGGGAGATGAAAAGTCAAATGGGCTTTTCAAGCTCTAACTACACATGACTTTTTAAATGAACCCGAACTAAATGGGTCGCCCCATTCCAGTGCTATGACCACACACGGCTGTGACCGCTGTACAGAGCAATGAGCTGAAGGTCATGCACTCCAATCTCTCCGTCCGCCCTGACCCAAACCCCACAGATCGCAGGCCAGCAAGGACCTTTCTCCCAGAAAGCCCTCCTTCCTCCCCCCTTGTCATCCCCTTCGCCAGCTGGGAGACGGGTCCCCCATGTTCTCAGAGCTCCCTGGCACCCACCCTCTGTCACAGAGCATGTACCAGCTGGAAGACACCTGCTGATCCACCGTCTTGCAAGCCCTTAGCACGGCCCAGCACCCAGCACCAGGCCGGCCCAGGTGGGGCCCAGCTAATGCTCAGATGCAGAAGGGAGGGAAGGGGCTGTTTAGGGGCCCCCAGGGAGATAGGGTGCAGGACAGCTGGTTCTCCGGCCTGGCACAGCCAGTGGCTTCCTCTCGGCAGATGCCCATCATCAGCTGCCTGCCTGGCCCTCTAGCCTCGTGGCCGAGGCAGCAGCAGCAGCTTGGGGACAGGGAGAGGGGAAGGCCCCCTCCAGGCAGAGGAAAGCAGCATCACTCCTTTCCTGAGGGCCCTTCCAATTGGCCGCTTCCTCTGAGTGGGGTGGGTGGGGCAGCTCTATTATTCTGTGCAGGCCGGAATGTGGAAACCAGACCCGGGCTCCTGGTGGGTGGGAGGGGTGGGGGGCATGCATTCCACAGAAGTGAGGGGGTGGGGTGGACACCAGACCTATAGGCAGGTCCGCAGTAAGGAAGTGGCCTGCCCACCCGCCTCAGGCTCCAGACCTCCTGCTGCCTCTGCTCCTCCCCCTCCGACTGGAGAACTCACTTCAAAGCTGCTCAGACATTTCAGTGGGAGAGCACAGGCTCTGCCCCAAGCAGGATGCCACTGGAGGCCACCCTAACTCATCCCCTTCAGGACCGAGAAGAGAACTCGTACAGGGACCCACAAGGAAATGTGGCCAGCAGGCTGTCAACTTCAGTGGCCTGTCCCCTCCCGGCAGCCTCAGCCACTCTGCCCAGGCACCTGCCCCCTCCCGGGTCCCACTTCAATGAGCTGCTGGGACCCGCAGCGCTGCCTCTTCCGACCTCAGCGCCTCAAAAGAACTCCCAGGAAGGGAGGCGGGCACTTGAGAAGTGCAAGACCCAGGGCATCTCACCCAGGATCACTCAGCTACAGGCCCTGGCCCCTGGCATTCCTGTTCAGAGACCGAGGGCTGTCCCCAGGAAGCAGGCCTGAGAGGGGAGATGGGGGAGGGCTTACTTGGTGAGGGTGGGCGTGGCTTCGTCCAGGGTGGAAGCGCTGTGGGCCCCGTTGACCAGCTGGCCCTGCGAGGGCATGACGAGGGAGAGGGTCACGCTGGTCTTGCTGGTGCTCTGGGCGCTGGAGTAAGGCACGGACACGGGGTACACACGTCCTCCTGCGGCTTTGGAAGGGAGAGAGAGGTGGGCCACAGGCAGTGGCTGGCCTGGTGGGAGCAGGACCACTCAGGACCTGACAGGAGTGGTGTGCGAGGGCTGAGGAGAAGGTGGTGACCCGGCCTGGCTTCCTGAGCTGCAGCGCGGCCCTCTGCCCCCTGGGACAGAGAAGGGGAGTCCAGGGGCAAGAAGGCCAGGCAGGGGCTGGCGCTCGGCAGCTCCTGTGCTCAGAGCAAGAGGAGGATCAGTGCTGAGCTGCTTGATGAAAGGGTTACTGCCTGGCTTCCCGCAACGATGCTCTAATCCGGGGGGATAAGCGTGCTCCGAGTTGAAGCCGGCCCAACAGAAACATGGCTGCAGTAACAGCAAGCTGGAGAAACTCCAGGAAGCCTGGCGTCCGCTGCAGAACAAGCCCGTCGGGGCATGCCTGAGCGCGAGGCTTGTTTGAAGGAGAAGAAAAAGTGCAGCCCAGGAGCCCGCAGTCCGCACCCCGAGCAGCGCGGGAGGAGGTGCGGCGAGAACCTGGCCTCCTGAGCAATTCGGCTCCAAGCCTCGAAAAGTGGAAAGTTAAGCGCATTCCTCTCACCCCAACCTGGCCCAGAACGGAGCCAAGCTTCGGGCCCTTCTGTCCACATGCCTCGCCTCCCCTGCCTCTTCCTCCTAGAGCCTCAGTTTCCCTTTCTGTAAAAGGGGGTGCTATCTCCTGAGGGCTGTCGATGGGGACCACAGGAAACAAGTGCCAGGCGCAGAGCAGGCCTTCAGTTGGGGAGCCCTCGCTCCTGTCACGTGACCTGGTGTCTGAAGCGCTCTGCTCTGGGGTCATTAGGAGGTCACCAGGGCAGACGGTATTTCTTCATTTCGCAGACAAAAAGGAAAACCAAGCGAAGGCAGCTCAGAGGCCCGGGTTTAAACCGCTCACGGCCAGGCCTGCCCCTCTACCTGCTGTGCCCCAGGAGCAAGGCCTGTGGCCTCAGCCACTGTGCAGCCACCCCGGACCACGGCCTGGTCAGGTGGCTTCCTGTCCGCACGGCACGTACCTGGGGCTGGGGCTGCTGGGGGCTGGCTCATCTCGCCCAGCGGGTAGCCGAAGTTCCTCACCAGCAGAGTCATGTCCTCGTGCCTCGGGCAGAACTTGGCACGCTCGCCGCCACTGGCAAAGGTGTCCCCGTGGATCCGCTTCACCCGGTCCACCACGGCCTGGGCCACCGCGTCCAGGGAGGTCTGCTTGGCGAACT
Source organism: Antrozous pallidus (assembly GCA_027563665.1). Lineage (NCBI taxonomy): Eukaryota > Metazoa > Chordata > Mammalia > Chiroptera > Vespertilionidae > Antrozous > Antrozous pallidus. The sequence goes on along the minus strand of CM050513.1, from coordinate 113,870,861 downwards.
CGGTGTCGATCATAGCGGCGATCTCCTGGGAAGGAGGGGCAGAGGGCTGGTGAGGAACGGGGGCCCGGGGCTGGGGGCCATGACTCCAGAGCCTCACCAGGACACGTAGGGGTCACTGGTTACACAGGTGAAGGAAGTCCCCCCCAGCCACACCTGCAAGCCGAGCTTTTCAAGAGATTCAGGATAATCCTTCTGGGACTTTCTCTTAGAAAAGGCGCGGCCTGTGATCTCTCAGGGAGAACAGCCACCTCCCTGGGTCACTGCAGGAGGAAGCCACATAACGGATGTGAGGGCGCTGTGGGAACTGCTGGGAGCCCTGCGTAAATACGTGCCCCCCGCACCGGGCACGTGTCCCCTAACCTCTAAGGGGCCCAGGAGACTTGCAACCAGAGGAGCAGTTGTGATTATTAAGCCCCTTTTCCTGCAACAAACTCACTATAGGCTATGAGATGCCAATTTTGTCAGAAAATGGGGAGACAGAATGAAGGCAGAGAAGTCCACTGACCAGTGTATGCCAGAACTCAGTAGGAAGCCACTGGAGCCCTAACTGGTTTGGCTCAGTGGATGGAGCGTCGGCCTGTGAATTGAGGAGTCCCGGGTTCGATTTTGGTCAGGGGCATGTACCTTGGTTGCAGGTACATCCCCGGTGGGGGGTGTGCAGGAGGCAGCTGATTGATGTTTCTCTCTCATCGATGTTTCTAATTCTCTATCCATCTCCCTTCCTCCCTGTAAGAAATCAATAAAATATATATATTTTTTAAAATAAGCCACTGAATAATTCTATCTTGAAGACCAAAGGAAAAAAAAATCACATTGATGATAAGATCAAAAACACCAAATCCTCTACACGCTGGCTGGCCAGTCTCTTGGAGGTAGAGGGGCAGAGCAGGCAACAGGAAATGACCTGGGGCCAGTCAGGTGGGCTCAGCTCCCTCGCTGACCACCTAGGTCACCTCAGACGAGACCCTGAACTCTGCACCCCAGGCTCTCTAAGAGGAAGTGATGGTGCTAGAAGGGTAAGATAAAAAAATGAAAAACCTTGAACACAAGCATCAGGTGAGAGGGCGGCATATAAGAGCTGTCCTCATAATTTTTAATCAGAAAGTACAAAGCAGGCAATCTCCCTCCAGGGAGCACGCCCATGCCCTTCCCTTCCCGCTCTCCGCCCCCCACAGGCACGTAACCCCTAACCTCTAAGGGACCCTGGAGACTTGCAGGGGAGCAGTGGCAGCTCATCCCGGGCTAACCCCCGACCCTGTCTCCAAGGCCCCCTTTTCTCTGACTTCCCAGTGAGCCAGAGCAGTCCTGCCTAAGTATATATTTTTGCTGCAGTCAATAAATTCTTGCTTTTCTAAAAATAATAATAAAGAAAAGAAAGGAAAAAAGCAGAAAAGTTCCCTTCTTACGAGACTCACAGATGGAAGGAGAAACACGACCTGAACTCAGCTGACCAAGCCAGCTATCAAGGCCAGGTAGAGGCAGCTTCCCTTCAAAACCATCCCTGAAGCGACTGCTTTACCAAAACCCACAAAGCTGGGTGCTATCCACCTCCCTGAGCTACTACGAGTTCTCATGAGACATGAGAACCAACTGTCAATTACCCGCAGCTCAGCGAGGAAGGGGGAGGGGGGCGAGGACTTGGACATGGCTGGCAGGACTCCTCGGCCAGTGCTCTGTGCGCAAGGCTGCACTTCTGCGCTCTCCTGTTCGGCCCAGGACCCCTCCTGGACAGTCTCCAAAGCAACCCGAGCCCACGGCAATTCACGTCCCTCTCGCCCACTTCCCTTCAGGCTGTGCTTAAGGCCCTGGGGCTGCTTCGAGCCCGGATCGAGGGTGTTCTTTTTCTCCCCCAGCTCTGAGCCCAGAGAAGATACCGGCAACGGCACTTGAGAATCAGAGCTCCGGGCCCTGAGCACTCTGTGTCGAGCAGAGGGCTGGCCAGGTCCCCAGGGGAGCATGCCACCTGCAGGCCGGCCCGCCGTGCTCTGTGTGGGCCCAGCTCACCTGGTTGGCCTGCCCAGGCCCATGGGCTGCCTCCAGGGCCTTGTACAGCCCCTCGGACATCAGCACCAGGAAGCCGGTCACCCCGTCCAGGGGCTGTGCGCCGTGGATCTCAGGCTCCGCGATGATCGGCTTGGACTTGGCGGCGCTGGGGGGAGGGAGGAGAGGGGACAGCTGTGCTTGGAATGGCCCCCGAGGGGCATTTATTTTGCTAAGGGGAAGAATCTTCCCCAGAATGTAAAATAAAACACACATCTGGCAAGAAGAGAAGAAAGGAAAACCAGAAAAACAGACCTGTCTCTGAGCACAGCTCCTAAAATCAAGTTCTCAGAGCCAGAAAGCTGGAGGCGGCTGGGCTCAGGGCGGCACAGGTTCACTGCCCACTCCCGGCCCCACTCTGCAGCTCCTGCCCACAGAGCCTGGGCAGTGCCAGGGGCAGGGTGGGCAGCGAGAGAGTGGGGTTCTCTTTTGAAAGCCCACTCCCCCTGGGCTCCTCCGAAGCAAGTGTCAGGCTGACTCAGACCCGACACTCCGTGCACAGGGTCATCTCCGATGCACTATCGACCAGCAGCGCCAAGAGTTCCAGCCCGTGTACACGCACACAAGCAGCTAGCTGATGTCCTGGCAACAGGATCTGGAGGAGCGGAGTCTGGAAACACCAGAGGGTCTTTCCACAGGGGCAGTAGTGAGCGCTGACACAGCACACACTGAGTTCCAGCAGCTATTGCCAAGCACAGGAATCAGATAGTGTGAGGTCAGGGGTCAGAGTCCTGTAGAGCTAGGCTGGCAAAGGGCCAAAGCCAAGGGCAGCACCTAGTGCCACAGGGCTAGCAGGAGAGGCCAATGCTATGTGTGCAGAATGGAGGGATGGACACCTAATGGAAAGTGAGCTACAGAATGTTGGACAGGGTATCCTAGCATTTAGTGCATGTTTTGAAAAGGATGCCTACCCCTGCCCGCTCCCACCAAACACACACACACACACGCACACACACACGCACACACACACGCACACACGCACACACACACACACGCAGGAACTCCTGGCAGGGCACACAGGAAACAGCAGCTTCTGGGGAGGAGCCCGGCTCGGGGTAGGGGGAAAATGCACTCTGCACAGTATATCCTTGGCACTGTTTGAACTGTCTGAAACCACATCTGTACTTTCCAACAAAGCTACAGAGCCCTACAAACTAGAGACAAAAGGTTCCAAACTCAACTGCCTAAATCCTGTGGAGGGGAGGAGTCTAACTCTTGCTTTGATGATGGGTCTTTTGCATGATTCCTCCAGAGCTCCGAATATGACATTAAAGGCCACGATCCTACACATACCTATTTTTCCAATCAATGTGCTCAGAATGCAGGCTGTGTGGGTTCGAGACCTGCCTCAGGCCATGGCCAGCCCCATGACCAGAGAAGCTACCTACTGTCCCCATATCAGTTTCCTCATATGAAAACACCTTTGGATGACAACAGTGCCGGCCTCCTAGGGCCCGAGCGGGGACTGAATAAGAGAACTATGCACAGAGCGGTGCCCGTTTGCTGCTAGGATCACTGGGTGGCAGCCGGAGGCGAAGTATCCTGGGAGGGAAATGTACAACTCATCTCACACGTCTGCCCTGGCCCTAGCCATAAACAGCACTGACCAACAAGGCCGTTGGTCTGTCCCTACCCATCCCAGGCAGCTCAGGCTAACCTTCACCTCTCGTGCTAGCCCGATGGCACTAGTTGCTGCCCTTGGCTTTGACCCTTTGCCAGCCTAGCTCTACAGGACTCGGACCCCTGACCTCACACCAACCTCTGGGAGGAAGGAAGAGTCTCCCTGGGCTCTGAGCTACTGCAACTGCACCTGTTCCTAGAGCACATGCGGGTGGGAGGAGCACAGCTGGCTGGCCACCCACCTGAGCAGGTCGATGTCAGTGTAGCCGTATTTGACCTTGTAATCGCCAATGCGCCTGGTGCTCTCCTGCCCACAGATGATCCCCACTTGCTTGATCTTTCCTGCGTCCAAACCTGCCAGGGGGAGAACACAAGCAGACTTTGTTCATAACGATGAACAAAAAGAAGGGGACAGACACATCCAGGGAACAGGAAATAGTCACACCAGGCGCCCTGGAGAGTGGCTAATCCAATAGCCCCCGCCCCGCCCCGCCCCGTGTCCTCAGTCCCCATCTCCATCAGCCCATCACATCCAGCAGCGCCCAGCAGAGCTGCCTGGGAAGGGGGAAGGCTGTGACCGTGGCTGAAATCTCAGGACTTCTTTGGCCTCAGTCTCCACCAGTAACAGGGAACATATGCCAGGTGCGCTTGGAAGCATTTTATATGCCTTAACTCTTTTTAAAAAAATATATATATATTATTGATTTTTTACAGAGAAAGAGACAAGGATAGAAAGTTAGAAACAGCCGAACCGGTTTGGCTCAGTGGATAGAGCGTCGGCCTGCGGACTGAAAGGTCCCAGGTTCGATTCCGGTCGGGGGCATGTACCTTGGCTGCGGGCACATCCCCAGCTGGAGGTGTGCAAGAGGCAGCTGATCGATGTCTCTCTCTCATCGATGTTTCTGACTTTCTATCCCTCTCCCTTCCTCTCTGTGAAAAATCAATAAAATATATATTTAAAAAAAAAAAAAAGAAAAAAAAGAAAGTTAGAAACATCGATGAGAAAGAAACATCGATCAGCCACCTCCTGAACACCCGCCACTGGAGATGTGCCTGCAACCAAGGCACATGCCCTTGACCGGAATCGAACCTGGGACCTTTCAATCCACATGCCGATGCTCTGTCCACCGAGCCAAACCGGTTTCGGCTGCATGCACTAGCTCTTAATCCTAACCACACCGTGAGTCACGTGTTACTATCATCTCATTACACAGACGGGAAAACGGAGGCACAGAAAACAAGGAAGTTCCAACCATCACCAACTAATAAGCAACAGGGCTGGGCTGCAACCCCGGGCGGCTGGGCACAGCCCAGCTACCTCACACTCGCCACACGACCACCGAGGAGAGGAGGGCAAGGGGGAGGCGCGAGGCTGCCCTCCCACAATGCCCGCGGCCCTTGTCGCCCACGCACCCAGCTGTGAGAGGCGGAACAGCTCGTCCTCGTTCTCCGTGGTGTGGTCCACGTTCAGCTGCGTCACCTGCAGCCCGTCCGCCGTGGATTTGCACAGGAGCGCACGGTTCGTACCTGCAGCAGAGTGTGAGCAGCTGAACAGACTGAGCGCAGGGAGGAAAGGCCATGTTGGGGGGGGGGGGAGTGGAAATCTTGAAACAAGCAAAAAAAATAGGCTCGGACCCGAGTGAGCCAGCAGTCATAAGAGCTGACAATATTGAGGAGTTAGGTTAAACTTTTCCATCCTAGCATGTTATGATTATGATTTTAATAAGAGAGCTTTTGTCTAGGGAGATACACCGACATATTTACAGATAGCAGGCCACGATGTCTGGTGTCTGCTTCCCAACAATGCGGGCCTCAGGGCTGAGAAGAAATGAGACCGGCCGTGAGGAGACGAACGGGCTGGGACAGGCACGGAGGGCTCATTAGCGGCTAGCCACTCTGTTTGTACATTTCCCAGTTTTGCTCTATTAATGCAATCTTAAGGAAAGGAGGAAGGGAAGAGGGACATTGTCAGTGGGGTCTCTCTAGCGCCTGGGGTATGGCCTGCTCAGGGTCCCAGATGGCTTCTTTGCCCACAAATCCTACAAAACGTCCCTGTGACCCCTCACTCTCCAGCCCACACCCAGCCCACCTCGCCACCCTCCAGAAGAGGAAGCCACTGGGGTGACCACACAGGGACTCCACTCCCCAAGACCACAAGTTAGGGACAGCATGGGGACAAAAGATGGCCCCCGCTTCCCGGGGGCTACTTCCAACTCTACTCATTGGGACCGAGACACTCTTCTTTTTGAAAGAAATCAATTTTTAAATATGTTTTTATTTATTTTAGAAAGAGGAAGGGAGAGGGAGAGTTAGAAACACTGATAAGAGAGAAACATCAGTGAGAGAGAAACACCGATCGGTCTGCCTCCCCCGTCCCCACCCCCCCCCCCCCCCCGGATCAAACCCACAACCCGGGGATGCACCCTGACTGGGAATCGAACCAGTGACCTCTCTGCTCATGGGCTGACACTCAACCACTGGGCCATGCCGCGGGCAGGATGAAACACTCAGAGTAACAGGGAACCCACCCGACGGCTCCACAGACGGCTGGAGACCCCGCGTATCTGGAACGCAGCTGCCCGAAGACCGCACAGTCCTCCAAGCCGGCCTCCCCGCCCAGCCCTCCCCGGGGACAGACCGGCGGCTCACCGACATTGGCGACGTAGAGCTTGTTGTTGAGAAGGACGGCCACGACAGCCATGGCTCCTCCTGAAATCTCCCTCTCCAGCACCTTGAGTCTTTCGAGGATCTTCTGATACTGAGGAGGCAGCTGGTGCTGGGGGACACCCTGTAAGCCACCATTAGGGGTCAGAGCAGGCCAGGTCCTCAGAGACCGATTCCCCCTCCCCCCTAAACACCAGGGGCTGGAGGCCCGGCCAGGACAGAGGCTGCACTTCCAGGCAGATCTCTAGGAAAGCCAGAGGTGCCCTCGCTTGTCCTGCCGGCTCTGAAAGTGCGGGTGGCTGATATGAGCGGCAGGTGACAGGGCTGTGGGCAGACTCAAGTCAACTGACTGAAAGGGCCTTTCCTCACACCCAAACTGCCCGCCCCAAGCTCAGCTTGAGTAAAGCTGCCCACAGTGACCAAGGAGGCCCTTGGAGGGTCCACCCATCGACCCCCATGTCCCCCAGGCAGGAGCTGTCCCCCAGGGTGTGATGTGGCAGATGAATCAACATCCTAGCCAAGCCAGCCCGACGGGCCCCTTCGGGGGGTGGGGGGGTGGGGGGGAGCCTAGGGGAGCACCTCTGGCAGCTGCGACTGCAGGCTCGCCTTCTCAGCCAGAGCATCGTCGATGGACTCCAGAAAGCTCCTCTCCACCACGTCAAAGGCCTAGAGGCACAGAAAGGACAGGGACAGGTGTCAGGGCAACGGCCGGTTCAAAACGCCACTGTCACCCGATGCTGCTCCGCCCGACTCCAGTGACAAACTGTAAGCGCAGGACATCATGGGGTGGGGCTCCGCACGTGCACTGCAGAGCGACAGAGGCTGCGGCTGAAGACGGAGGTTAAGGGCACGGGCTTTGGGTCAGGCCAGCTGGGAGGGAACTCCAGCTCTGCCGCTTGCCAGCTGGCAGCCTCGGTCCCCTCATCTCCACAGAGGTCGGTGTTGTTCGGAGTGACTGAGCCTCGGTACCTGGTCAGACCGAGTCTAGATCAACGACAGCCGGTGTCGTGACCACGTTCCTCTGCCCTGAACACTGGCCGTGCCGCTGCCCTCCTGGGGGCCAGCCAGAGTCACCCGCCCAGGACCCGAGGCTGGAGGGCGCTCTGGGCCTCAGGTGCGGAGGCAGGGAAAGGGCCGGGAGTGCCGTTCTCGAGGAACAGGAACCCGTCCTCCTCGTGCACACTCCAGATGTGCCTCTGAAAGGAGGCGCCGGGAAGAAACCTCCCCGACAGCAGCCGAAAGCACTGCAGAGCTGGCGGGGGAGCCCCAAGCAGCCGGAAGCGAGGAGGCGAGGCCGGGCTGCCAGCAGTGACTGGAGGCTGAGCACCTGAGCCACGCCTGAAGGAAAGGAACCGTCCTAAATCACACCCCCCACTGTACCCCTTTGCCCGAGGTCCCATCCCTACTCCCCGTCCCCCAAGATTATCTCCTCCAGAGCCGACCCTGCCAGTTGTGGGCAAGGACCGTGATGGCTGCCTGCTTCTGGGCTCCCCGAAACAGGGAGCCCCTGCCGCTGGAGAGGGTCCCAGAGGGGGTCCCCTGCAGGAGGAGTGGCAGGGTCTTCAGACCAGCCCTGGGGAGCCCCCACTTTACAGCTGCAAGGCCATGTCCTGGGGGACACGACCCACCGCTGCGGCCCGCTGCCGAGCACACACCTGGAGCAGCACCCGGCGCACGTCGGCCTCCATGTGCTCGGCGTTGAGCTGGCCCAGCAGGAGCTCTGCGGACAGGCGCTGGGCCACGAAGTTGGTCACCCGGTTGCCATCGTAGCCGTTGAAGACCCCATACAGGAAGCAGTTGTTCTCACTTCTGGAACAGAGAGGTCAGAGGCGGTGGAAACCCGGGCTCACAGAAGAACGCCAGTTCCAGCATGGAGGGGGAGGAGGGGCAAAAACTGGGGGCGACCAAAGATACAGCAGCTGTGGCTGCAGGTGCCCACTTTGACCATCATTTTTTTTTAATATATATATTTTATTGGTGTTTTACAGAGAGGAAGGGAGAGGGAGAGATGGTTAGAAACATCGATGAGAGAAAAACATCAATCAGCTGCCTCCTGCACACCCCCTCCCCCCGGGGATGTGCCCGCAACCATAGTACATGCCCTTTACCGGAATCGAACCCGGGACCTTTCAGTCCGCAGGCTGATGCTCTATCCACTGAGCCAAACCGGTTTCGGCTGACCATCATTTTACTGAGGCCATGAATTTCAGGGATGCTCCGCACCCCACTGTTGCAAGCCTAGGCTGGTCTGAGGTCCAGATGTGGAAGGGACAGCAGCACATGCCACCTCCATGGGCCACACCTCACTGGCAAGCCCCATGCAGCACAGCTGCACACAGACACCTGCAGAGGGTCTGCAACGCCCAGGAGAGCACCCCGCGCTCTCACCTGAACTTGAGCCAGTTGTCCTCGGGCGGGTGGCTCTCAGTGCCCTTGCCGTCAGCCGAATAGCTTCGGTTGGAGGCTGAGCCCACCCCTGAGAGGTGGCAGAGCGGCAGGTCGTCTGTCCAGCTTGGCTGCTGCTCCTGGGAAGGACACCAGGAAGTCATGAAGTATCACCTTCTCCAGGGCAGACCCCGCCTCACCTTCTTCCCCAACAAAAGCCCCACAGGCCCGAACCGCCCCCCCCCCCCCCCCCCCCCCCCCCCGCCAGGCCTCTACTTCTTTCTGGAGAATAACAGCCCGGATGGACAGACACCTGCAGAGGGTGGCATATTTCATGGCCAGTCCACAAACCCACCCCCTGACAAAGAGCAGCGCTCCCAAATGCCAGGCTCAGCAGCGGGCTGCAGGCGGGAGCTACGTCACGAAACACGATGAGACACACGATGAAGCAAACTCTCGGGAGAAAATACTTCGGTGGCTCCTCCCCTCTCACTGCAGTGGCTCTGACTCCAGTGCCCTGGGCACCGGTTAAAACTGCAGAGGCTGGCTGCTACTGGCAGGCCCAGAGCACCTGCACACAGGCAGCTCCTCCAAGCCACTGCGAAACTGACTGACACGCTAGCCTTAGTCACAGTCACAGTCCCTGTCCCTGTCCCTGGGCCTCCACTGCCTGGTCCCCCTCCTCTCCCATCTGCTCCCTGCCAGACCTCCTCCACCGGTGCCAAACGCCGAGTGCCCTGTCCACACATACCCACTCTCCCCCTCCACGAGGAACACTCTCCTTGTCCTTGTCGAGCAATTCTCCACCTCCTTTGGCACTCTGACACGGGAACCACCACCTCCAGGAAGTCTTCCTTCAGAAAGACCCTCCCAGGCTTGACTGACAGCCCTCTTTTGTATTCCTACCCCCGTCTCCCTCGCTCCTGCCTGCCTGTGTCTGACTCCCATTCTAGCCCCCTGATCTCAAACCAGGCTGCTCAGTGCTTTACACACACACACAACATACAAACCACACACACACACACACATCCAAGCCCCAGCCCCAACACAGACTGTGAATTTCCTAAATCTCCTTAGGGGACACGCTGAGCACCTACTTTCCCTTTAAGCCCCAGAAGTGACTCCCGCGTCGGGGGGCTTTCACTGAGGTGGTGGACCGCACAAGCCCCAGCAAGGGCCCCCACTCGACCCCCGCCTGAGACTGTGCCTGCTTCCCAGGGGCATTCCCAGGACCACCGAGCTAACAAAAACAAGTGGGAGAATCCAAGTTCAATGGCAAAGAGAACCAAAGCGGGACCGAGCCGGCCAGGGTGGCTCAGTGGTTGACACTGCCCTAAGAACCAGGAGGTCACGGTTAGATTTCCCGTCAGGCACATGTCTGGGTTGTGGGCTCGATCCCCAGTGTGGGGCATGCAGGAGGCAGCCGATCAATGACTCTCTCTCTTCACTGATGTTTCTAGTTCTCGCTCCCTTCCTCTCTGAAATCAGTAATATATATATATTAAACTGGGGTAGAAGCTTTACTGAAATTTTAAATAAGCACAGCACTGCGCACAACTCACAAGTGAACAGTAAACCTTCAAAAAAGGGTGCGAGAGCCACTTCAACAGGTGTTGGCAATCAAACCTATGAAAAGCCTGTGGTTAGCTTTTGTGGCAGGTTTCATCTTCTGTCATTTACATACTGACAGGAAGTGACTCTGTGGCTTTCACGCTTTCTATTCCATTTTGGTTGCTTTAATGCTGCATTTATTCCAGCGCTTCAATTCTGTGCTCTGCCCCCTGGAGCTACTTCTATAGAGCGTGGGAGTCTGTTTTTATTTTTAAACTGACATACGATAAGATGGACTTTTTTGGGTGCACAGGTCTGTGATTTTAACACGCGGAGAGATTTCTGTGACCGCCGCCACGGTAAGATACAGAACAGCCCCCTGATCCCAAGCACTCCCTGCTCTTGCCCCTTTGCGGCCAGCCATGCCCTCTCCCGCTCCCCCCAGACCTCTAGCAGCCGCTGACCTAGGTCAGGGCACATGCCTGGGGTGCAGGCCCCATCCCCGGGGCGGAGCCATGCAGAGGCAGCCAACTGTTTCTCTCTCATCGATGTTTCTATCGCGCTACCCCTCTCCCTTCCTCTCTAAAATCAATAAAAAACATATTGGAAAAAAAAAAGAAATAAGAAAAAAATTACCCAAAGTGCATATTCAGAAGTATCCATGGTGAGGCAAGGCCTCCCTCCTCTTTTGTCTTCCCAAGCCCTATCCTCCCACAAAGGCCCGTGTTCCCCAAACTTCAACCATCTTCAGGAAAGTATCCACTTCAGATTTTTCTTTAAACTGCCACATTTTCTTTTACTCTAATGACTCCATTTAGAATGTAAACTTTTTCAGTAATTTAAGTGGAAAACCAGTATTACTTGCCATATCTTGAAAATAATAATAAAAAAATGAAAACAAGGTTATTAAAAGCTAGTTGAACCTGCTGCAGCTTCTGAGCCGGACCCCTGTTCTCTCTGTTGACAGAGAAGAGAGATTACCAAGAAGCAGAAAGCTGTAAGGACATACTGAGAGCCAATCAAGTCTTTCTCTCGGTATCATCAGAGAGTTTAGAGAGAACCGAAAAGCAAATACCTTCTCAATGTGCAACAGTGAGTTTTACACCGGCAAACACCAAACCACCTCGATGTCTGTGTCCCAGACTCTGGGAGAATACTGAGCCAGGCCACGGGGCCCCTTCCCCGAGCAATCCATCCCTGTGGCCTCACCATGCTTTCCGGGCACCCACATAACCAGCTGGTTTTGTAGCAGCTCTCATGCTCTAGCCTGATATTGCTGATTAGCTACCTTATTTCACTGATGCAAATACATATGTATCCTTCTTTTGACATATAAAGTTTTTTAAAAATATTTTTTTTATTGTTTCAGAGAGAAAAGGAGAGGGGGAGAGGCAGAAACGAGAGAGAGTCATTGATCGCTGCCCCCTGCACGCCCCACACTGGGGACTGAGCCCGCACCCCAGGCCTGTGCCCTGACTGGGAATCGAACCCTGTCCGGGCGGTTCATAGGAGGGTGCTCGACCACTGAGCCACACTGGCTGGGTCAAATACACATATTTTCAACATTTAATATAATCTCCGGGTTTGGTGTATTGGTTATTTAGCAGTGTGTTTTCTTTCTAGGCAGTATATAAAATAATAACATATCCTCACAATTAATGACATCTTAGAGCCAATGATAAATGGGCAACTTCTCAGACACTTATGAGCACTCCTTCCACAGAATGCAGTCTCCCCAGCACCCCAAATATTCCGTCACAACTGGCTGGGGAATTACAGGTTCTACCCGTGCGGGGGGGTGGGGGGGACACGGAGAGCATGTGTCCTCCCTGTGATCGGCAGTGGCCCGGACACCACTGCTGTGGCCAGTGGGCTGTGATCACGTCCTCCCACTTCTGTCCGCCTCCACGGGATGTTCCACACCACGCAGCCGTGGCTGCTTCTGCTACCACACACCAGCTCCCAAGCCTCTTGCTTCCCTTCTCCCTATTTCTGAGCAATTTTCAGAAAGGTCATGATTTTCTCTTCACACAAACCACCCACCTCTCCACCCCAACGCACACTGATGCATACTTTCTCCCACGCCCCAAATGCCAGGCCTGCCAGCACCAACAGCAAGTGGCGCTTCTACACCGGGAGTCGTGAGTCGCTGGGAAGCTGAGAAGGGGGCACCTCACGCTCACACAGCCTCCTCACGCTGCCAAGCAAATGCGACAACGGGCACGGACCACTTTAACTCTTCGATGGTTTACAAGTTAATTCCCCACAAGAAATGAACAGGAAGGATGGCAGGAAAGAATGCTGTTTCAAAAACCCTAATTCTAACTTGACTGTGTAAGCAGGAGTTTCCAACATCCACATTTTGGTATGAAAAGGTTCTACAGTGATCCAATTGTAGATAACCTATTAAGGGCATAATAAATGCCTTACATAAATATATGTGTAAATTAGTTCCTCCTATCATATGTGACAGACATAAAAATAGTCCATTACACCCCCTGGCCAGGTAGCTCATATGCCAAGGTTGTGGGTTCGATCCCTGGTCAGGGCACATGCAATAATCAACCAACCAAGGGATGCAAAAATTGGCCAAACAACAAATCCAATTTTCTCTGTTTCTCTCAAATCGAATAAATAAAAAATTAAATTTAAAAAATCCCTTTCAATCCTCACAGAGACATCTCAAACTCCTAAGCAGCATTAGTGGATAAAGCACAGTTCCAAGTTCGGGCCACAGCTTGAATATCAAATTATAGTATGAAAAGGCCGAGTGTTTTTGTGGTGAAAGCACCCGAATTCCGTAGCGGCAAAAAGGAAGCTCAGAAAGGGAGAATAATGCCCCAGGAAGATGGCTCGGGTGGGGGCAGCAGCTCTCTCTCTCCATCCCCGTCTTTCTGAATGACCCCTTTTCCTCCCCTCCTCCTCCGGGACCAGCTCCATTCTAGCCCCCCCCCCCCCCCCCCCCCCGCCTCTCTCACCGGGGTTTCCATCAAAGGTCCTCTATGTTTTCATCACAAATATACACCGAATACACTCTTAAAGGAGCCACTAACAATGGCGGAGCACTCACTGGCTAGAGCAGCTGGGCCGAATTCTGCCAGCATATGAGATGGCTGTAGGTGACGGCCTAACAGGTGTTTTTATCTTAATGGACACATACTTATTTGCATGTACATTAGAAAAATATATAGCTACCCCCGTGATTATATATATAGTTCAAGACATGCCTAAGTTAAAAAGTTTGATTTCAAGTTGACTTTTAAAAGTAATAAGTACATAATAGTAAAGGCAAAATCACAGACCTGCTTCTCCCTCACCCCAATGCATTCCACCTCAGTCAAAGGCACCACTGTTGTTCCAACTGAAACCTTGTAGCCCTTCTTAACTCGTCTTCCTCTGCCATGCACCCCAGATCCAATCTGCCACCAAACTGTATCAGCCCTTCCTCCAAAATACAGCCAGAACCCAGCACTCTCACACTCCCCTGCCACCGCTCTGGCCAAGCCGTCACCTCACATCTGGACAACTGAGCACCACTCAGCAGGCGCCAGGCTTCTGCTTTTGCCACTCAAGGGCTTCTCAACTCACAAGTCAGGTCACATCCTGCCTGGAACCAGACGGGAGTTTCAACCTCACTTAAAAAGAGGCCCAAGTCCACCTGCGGATCCACAAGGCTCCCTGCAACGTCGGCTACTCCCTTCCCCAGCTACTCCACGCCAGCCGCACTGGCCTCCCTGCTGCTCCCCCAGGAGACCTTCGTTCCCTGCCCCGCCTTCACCTCCTCACACTGAGAGGTCCTCCCCTGCCAGTCGGTGGGAAACGGCCCGTCCACCGTTCTGTGTGCGAATCCAGCCTATTCCTCCTCACAGCACCACCTGAGGTCATGTCACAGACACCACTGTGCCATATGTAACCTGTGTCTGTCCACTGCTCAGTGCCTCCCTTCTAGAAGAGAACGTAAGTTTCGTGAAGGCAGTGTCCCCTGCACCTGCACGGTGCCTGCCACCCGGCGACATCTGAGCGAACGAGCGTGGACCCTCGCTCGTGGCAGAACTGAAGGTGGAGCCTCAGGGCGCAGTGACCACGCCAGGCCGGGAGCGGAAACCCGGCAATTCCTTTACTAACAGACCTTCTAGAAGAAAGTCCTCCTCGGCTGGGGAAACCAAGCTCAGGAATGTCCAGTGGCTCGCCCAAGGCCAGACAAGGCTCAGCCTGTTTTATCAGGCGGCTTAGGTTCTTTTGAACACATCCAGCTTATCTTCAAAAGCTCTTCTTCTCTTCAGAAGACCTGTGAAGGTCCCACACTGCCTGGGGAAGAAAGGGATACCCCTTGGGGTGTCATTCCCCCAGGTTCTCTGCCACCTGGCCCAGCACCCGCTTCCGTGTTGGCAGTTCGCAGCCTCCCGGCAGGCCTCCACTGGCCCGGGCAGATGAGGCCTCCACGGCCGCTCAACACACGGACACGGGAGTAAACTCGCACGCTGTTTACTGGTGTACGGCTCCTTCTCAGACTGATCTGCAAACGCAGTGAGGGTGTGCAGATACCTTTTTATCTTTGTAACCCCAGGCCCAGACTAGCAGACCTCAAAGCCATCTGCTGGATGACGGGGTTTGAGCTCCTCCCAGCAGACTCGGACGGAGGAGGGCAGGACAGCAAGCCCCGCACGCCACCTGCACACGCAGACACCTCGTGAGTAGAGATGTTCTGATCATTATTAGGGTGGGAGGAGACTTGTGTACGCATATCAGGCATCCCTTTGCCTTTCACTAAGATGTGCTCAAAGCTAACTAGCCTAGCTTTCGAAGACTCTACCACCACCCAGGAACCCGTTCCGGAGCTGGTAAAGCTCGCCTTCCCTCTAACCTGAGTCCGTGGGCTCCAGCACACCCAGAGGGGAGGGGAGCTGGCAGCCACTCCCCTCTGCAAGCCAAGCCTGCTACAGCGATGACCTCTTTCAGCCTCTGCCACACTCCTGCCCGTGTTTCTGAACGTTTATTACAACGGGGACATCTACCCCACCCTCTGGGAGCTTCCAAAGCAGAGGGCCAGCCAGGTCTACCTAACTCAATGACAAGGCAGACCTGCCAAGGAGTAGTGAAAAAAAAAGGGGGGGGGGGGAGCAGCCAAAGATGTGGAGAGGAGGTCTACACTTCCTCTTCCCCCACACTGAGTTGCCGTGCTGGAAGAGGAATTTCAGAGTCTACACAAAGCCTGTCATTAATATGCAGCAGTAAAGGTCTCTCTCTCTCTCTCTCTCTCACACACACACACACACACACACACACACACTACAATTCTGAAGCTTCAAGACCCTCAAGGGTAGGAGGGCCAAAGCTGAGCACTGGATCTGGCTACAAACGCTTTATTCGTTATTTTACAAATATTTACTGAATGCCTGGCACCTAGTGGCGGTAGGTCCTAGTGACACTTCATTGCAAAGCACAAGTCCGTCTTCAATGAGTCCATTTTCCCATCCAGGATGCAGACAAGGCCACAGGCGGTTACAACAGGCTGCTATGTCTGGGGAAGGCCCACGGGAAAGGCAACCTGCTCGGAGGCTAAGAACAAGCCCAGGGTGCCAGCATGTGTGTGCACCTATGTGCACATGGGTCAGGAGGATGCAGGGGCTGGGAGACACCAGCCACAAACCCATGAGGGTCCAGACTGCGGGCAGAGATGAGTCTCGAGAAAATCCTCCCCCTGCCTGCTCTCACCTTACAGATAAGGAAACCGAGGCCAACTGAGGCACAGGGAGCTACACCAGGGACGGGAACCCCCGACTGCCCAACTGCAGTCACTCCTGTAGCAGAGGTGGGAGGTTAGAAGGAACGGCCGGCCTGATTTTAACTCTGCCTCTGCCACTCACCAGCTGCGTGGCCTTGAGCAAAGGATGCCTCTCTGTGCCTGTCTCCTCAACTGTAAAACAGGAATAATCACAGCACCTATCTCATGGGGCTGTCATGAAAATTAAACTTGCAAACGTGAAGCAACCGGCACGACGCCTGGGATGTAGTAAGTGGTACACCAATGGCTACTGCTGCTGTGGTTATTATCATCCCACGACAGCCCCGTGCCAGGCTCGGCACCCCCGCTCCCTCCGCTGCCGGGCGCCACATTCCCTTCCCGCTCTAGAACTGGCCCCGTCAACGCGTCCTCCACGCTCGGACAGTCCCTGCCTCGGAATCCCAGCGCCGGACGGCCGGGCCCGCAGTGCGCACGCGCCCCCGTCCTGGGGAAACGGGGCGGGCCGGCCCGGGACAGCGGAAGGCGGCGGTCGCCCTCCGCCGGGGAGAGGTAGGAGGCCCCCAGGCGAGGAGAGAGCCGCGCCTGCACCAGACAGCTCCCCCAACCTTCCCCGGGATGCCCAACCTCCGGCCCGGAGGGCCGGTCGGTTCCTCACACTCTGCAACAGGCTCCTCCTCTGCGCCGCCATCTTGGAGGGACCCCGCGGGCGCGCCGGCCTCTCGCCAGAGCAGGCGAGAGGAGCGGCTAGAGCGGCTCGGAGGACCGCGCTGCCAGGGAGCATGCGCACAGCGCCACCCGCTGGCCGAAGCGGGACAGGCCCTAGCGGAGCGTCTGCGCAGGCGCACTCTTCCACCTGGCGGGTGAAGACTTTCTTCGGGGACCGCTCTGCGCACTTTCCCCAGGATGTTTCTCGGGTTGAGCACTGGATCTGGCTACAAATGCTTTACTCGTTGTTTTACAAATATTTATTGAATGCCTGGCACCTAGTGATGGTAGGTCCTAGGGACACTCTTCATTGCAAAGCACAAGTCCGTCTTCAATGAGTCCACTTTCCCGAAGCGCCGGATTAAGGTTCTTTATGAACACGACGGGGTGGCAGGGGGAGAAGTGTTCATTCACTCAGTGAGAAGTCATTGGGTGGCCATGCCTGGCCCTTTAAGGGGTAAGGCAGCATGCAAGACAGGGCCTCAGAAAACTAACATTTTAACGGGAGGACAGTATTTGCATACATGTCTTCCGAGCGGTGCTCAATGCTAGGAAGAGAAGTTCATGGACGCGGCCCGGGAGTGCGGTGTGACAGGTAAGGAAAAGCCAGGCCCCGTGGAAGGGACAGCGAGTGGGGACGTGCGGGTTCTAGAAGCATCTTCCACCATCCTGCACTTTATGCTAATGAGATGACTGGTGCCTGAAAAACCCCCGGATGACTTCAGAGTGGGGGAGGGGCTGTTTGTCAGAGGAACCAACCCTGTGATTAGAGGGTTGGAACTTTCGACCCCCCCAACTTCCACTTCTGGGGAAAAGAAAGGAGCTGGGAATGGAGTTAGCCACTGGTGGCCGGTGCTTTAATCCATCCTGCCTACGTAATGGAAACTAAAGAACCCAATGAAGGTGTTTTTTTTAAATATATATTTTATTTGATATTTTAGAAAGAGGAAGGGAGAGGGATAAAAAGTTAGAAACATTGATGAGAGAGAAACATCAATTGGCTGCCTCCTGCACACCTCCCACTGGGGATGTGCCCGCAACCAAGGATCATGCCCTTGACCAGAATCGAACCTGGGACCCTTGAGTCTGCAGGCCGACTCTAACCACTGAGCTAAACCAGTTAGGGCCCCAAAATGAAAGGGTGCCACCCCACATGCCTAGAGGGTGGTACACCCCGAACTCTGCAGGGACAGAAGATTTTGTACTCTGCAGACCCTACCAGATTGTGCCCTATTACCTCTTCATCTGACTGCTCGTTTGTGTCCTTTATAACGAACAGGCCATAGTAAGTACAGTGTTTCCCTGAGTTCTGTGAGCTATTACAGCATACTAGAGGCCCGATGCACGAAAATTTCTGCAAGAGTAGACCTTCTTTCCCCCTGCTGCCGACACTGGCTTCCTTCCAGCACCCGGAACCCAGGCTTCCCTCCTCCGGCCGCCCGCAGGCACCCAGGACCCGGGACCCGGGCTGCTGCCCTCCGGCCCCGGCTTTGTCAGGGAGGATGTCCAGAATGATGTCCGGAAGATGTCCTGTCTAATTAGCATATTGCCCTTTTATTATTATAGACTATGGAGTCTGAGGAGGGGGTCGTGGGGATCCCTGACTTGTAGCCAGATTGAACAGAGTGTGGGTAACCTGGGGATCCACTACCGCGACTGGTGTCTGAAGAGAGGGGCGTCCGCCCTTAACCTGTGGGGTCTGTCCTAACTCTTGGGAGTCAGTGTTAAAATGATCCGAATTGCAGGGCTCCAGGAGGTGTCTGCAGGGAACTGGAGGATTGCTTGCTGCGGGAACCCACACTTTTGGTGTCAGGAGGGTTTTCTGCCTTGTCGGAGGGAAGCCGACTCTCCAGACACTTCACCCCTCAGCTTCAGGTTTCCCAGACAGCCAGTTTCCTGCTCTGTCTTTGTTGCTGTTGCCCCCACACTTGACTGCCTGGTGAATTTCTACTCCATCTCCAAGGCTCTTAGCAAATGAAAACCCTTCTCAGAAATTCCTCTTGATTCCCAGCCCAAGAATCAGTCCCTGCGGGCAGCCGAGGAGGGAAGCCTGGGTCCTGGATGCCGGAAGGAAGCCAGTGCCAGCAGCCGGGGGAGGGAAGGGCCACTCTTGCGTGAATGTTCATGCATCGGGCCTCTAGTGTCTATAGTGATGAGCAGTGTCCCCCCAAGGGCAGAGCTGTGGCAGTCAGCGCTGATCCTCACAGGCCCAGCAAAGCTGCTCAGCGAATGTGTGCGGCGTCAGATTGGTTGAGAGTCAGGCGGAAGAAAACGGACATGTTGGTAGATGAGTTCAGTTGCAAGGTCCCCAAGTGACTTAAGAGGGGAGCTGGGACTTCAACTTGGGGCTTCCAGACACTCCCAGCCCTCTTCCCATACCTGATTCCTTAAACAGTGCATTATGGCCGGTCCGCCTTCCAAAATTTCTAAGGTCTCATTTTATTTTTCTTCCTTTCTTTCTTTTTGTTTGTTGTTAATCCTCTTCTGAGGATATTTTCCCATTGATTTTTCAGAGAGAGGAAGGCGGGGCAGGGAGAGACAGAGAGATATCAGTGTGAGTGAGACACATCGATTGTTTTCCCCATGTCCCAACCAGAGCCAGGGATGGAGCCTGCAACCGAGGTGTGTGCCCTTGACCGGAATCGAACCCGGGACCCTCAGTCTGCAGGCGACACTCTAGCCACTGAGCCAAACTGGCTGGGACTCTGGTCTCATTTTTAAGGTAGGAAGAAGACACTGGGCTCAGCCTGGCACTTGGGAGAACAAGCACTAAGTTGGCACCTCCTGTTTGCAGGGCACCGAGCTTCCAGGAGAAGGGGGTGCATACAAGGCACCGCTGTGGACAGGCCCCCTTCTCCCCTAGGAGTAGGTGCCTGGGAAACAAGCTGGGAAGTGGACCCTGTTTTCCCGGGACTAGCCCACGGGTCACACGGGTCTGTAATCAACCCGAGACCCGCTTCTGCCACAACCATTGACTTTGAAAACCACGTAAGCCTGACGAGCTCCGGGCCCAGGTGTGTGAGGTGTAGCCGAGGCCGGGAGCATCAGATAACTCCCTGCCACGGCACCGCGGCCTTTCCAAACCCCAGGCCCAGGAGAAAATACAGCCGCGCTGCTCAGCCACCTTCTGGGCTGCGAAGGGCTACAGCCAGGCTTTCTGCTCCCCCAGCCACTGCCCCCCGGAGCCAGCACCTCCCTCCGGTCTGTTCGCCTCGCAGCCGCTGCAGCGGCTCCTGGGAGCTCCGACAGCTTGGAAAGATGACGTCAAGGACACGGAAGGATATTCTGAGGGGAGAAGAACACGTTTGCCCGTCACCCACCATCCTTACCTTCGCCTTCCTTTCTGGCTTTCTCCACTCTGGCCGCAAAGCCGAGCAGGGCCGTGGTGGCCAGCGAGAGCGCAGACAGCACGGCGGACGGGCTTTGTGCCTTTCCGGGGGTTTTCTCGGCCACAGGCATTTTGCCGCGTGGCTGTGTGGCCTTCGCGTCGATTCTCTCACTGGGTGTGTCATAGTCCTTTGACTGGGTACGTCCCCATCCTCCCATGTTAGCTAACAAGCTTGGTTCCAGTCGGAGCTATTATAAATAGCTCTGAGCACACAGTGATTCATGGGTTTAAAAACTACTGACTGAATCTCCTAGGCAAACACGATGAAATAGAGAGGGGGAAAGGTCTTGCTTTCCAATGCTTTAGCAAAGGAAAAAAATAAAAGGGAGGAGATGGAGCCAACGAGAACATCTGTAATGAGGGGGGAGGGAGGTGGCGGGTGTATGGGGTTTCATGGTGCCATTCTTTCTCTTTATGTATATGCTTGAAGTTTTTCATATTAAAAAATTAAAATAGGAATGTGGACACAGTGCCTGCTCTCAGGGAGCTCACAGTCCAGTGGGGACACAGCATGTGACAGGTGTGGGGACGGGGTTAAATGCATAAAATAACATCCATAAGATTGCCAAGGAAACCAATTATATTGAAACACATTTATCAAAACATACATGTACATCGGGCTGCCATGGCCCCGAGAAGGTGTGAGGCACACAGAGCAGAGCAGCCCCGTGGCCTGGAGCACCCAGCCGCGCTCCGCTGAACCCCACGTCACCCACAGGGGCAGGCCCGTGGTTTTCAGCTGCTGAGGTTGGGATTAGGATGTTACACACAGAGGCCGTCTGAGTCAGTGAGGGGGGAGGTCTGCCCACAGAAGCTCACAGTTAAACCTGGAGCAGAAATGGTACGTAAGCACATGAACAGATGCTCCACATCCTATGTCATTAGGGAGTTGGAATTTAACAAAAAATGAGACACCACCCAAATGCCTCTGGGGTTGGCTGAAATCCTCAGCACTGACACCACCAAGCGCTGGCAGGGATGTGGAGCAGCCGTAGTACATCCATTGCTGGTGGGAATGCCAAATGGAACAGCCAGTTTGGAAGACTGTTGCTAGTTTCTTAGGAAGGTAGCCATAATCTTACTATGTAACCCAGCAATTGTGCTCCTGAGTATTTATCCAAATGAGTTGCAAATTACATCCACACAAAAAACATGCACACAAATGCTGTTTTATTCATAATTGCCACAACCAAAGCAACCAAGATGTCCTTCATAGGTGAATGGGTAAACAATTGTGGCCCATCCAGACATCAGAATATTATCTTACCAAAAAATAGACAAACATGTAAATTGACCAGACCTCTGCCACACCCACAGCCAATCAGGAGTGAGTATGCAAATTAACCCACCAAAGATGCTATGTTAATTTGCATATTCAAGCTCGGAGCGGCTGGCAGGGCGGGGATGCCTGCTATGAGGGGGAGGAAGGTGGAGGGAGCTACAGGAGTGGTGCTGCAGCGGAAGTGGGGACTTGCAGGCTCCCAGGCAGCCTGGGGTGAAGCCAGGGGAAGGAAGGCCTATTCTTGCACGAAGATTGTGCAACAGGTCTCTAGTCAGAAATAAGAAGTGAGCTATTAAGCCAAAAAGACATGGAGAATCTTAAATGCACAGAACCAAGTGGAAGAAGACAATCTGAAAAGGACACGTACTGTGACATTCCCATAAAGGCAAAACTAGGGACACAAAGACTCCGTGATCCCAGGGGTTCAGGACGAGAGAGGAAGGGAAGGCTGGGTGACGTGCAGGGGACTTTCAGGGCAGGGTGGTTCTCAGTATGACGCTGTAACAGTGGATAAACGAGGAGCGTTTGTCAAAGTCCACGGAGCCGGACCACAGGATGAACGAACCCTCGTGTAAGCTGGACATTACTGGTTTGTCAATGGGAACAAATGAACCACACTGCTGTCGGGTGTTGACAAACAGGGTAAACTCTGGGGCAGGGAGACGGGAAGTATGTGGGAATTCTGTTTATCCTGCTGGACGTTTATGTAAACCTAAAACTGCTCTGAAAAATAAGGCCTATTTTGAAACAAACAAAGTGGGCTATAGTTATAGACGTGCTTATTAATGCGTTTAACAGCAAGGTCCCGTAGCGAGCGGGGTAACGAGGACAGGCTTCGCCGTGGCGAGGAGTGGCCCAGAGCTCGGCCGGCCCGCGGCCATTGCCCGTTCCTCTGTGCTTCGCTGCCTTTTGTTCACGAGCGAGGGGGGAGCTGGATTTCACCGAAAATAAACATGTAATGTTTTTGTTCCCATCCAGGCTCTCAGGTCCTTGTTACACTATAATCTTTCTTTGACCTTGGGATATATTCTGAGAAACGGGTTTGTTTGTTTTTTATATATATTTTATTGATTTTTTACAGAGAGGAAGGGAGAGAGATAGTTAGAAACATCGTTGAGAGAGAAACGATGGGGATGTGCCCGCAACCAAGGTACATGCCCTTGACCGGAATCGAACCCGGGACCTTTCAGTCCGCAGGCCGAAGCTCTATCCACTGAGCCAAACCGGTTTTGGCCCAAGAAATGGTTTTACTGGGTCATAGTGTGTGCCTATTTTTAAGGGTTTTGTTAGCAGTTAGAAAGTTGTCATCCAGTTCGGAGCTACAATTGCCATTCACCCGGCAAATAAAAGGGCTTTCTTGCCTCCTACCTGTAGCCAGGAGTCCCTCGGCCATCCCCATTCACAGACAGACACACACACACACACACACACACACACACACACACTCCTGCATAGAGCGGTCCAAAATCCAGGTTAGAAAAAATAGTTCTTCCTTGGCCGGTGGTTCAGTTGGTCAGAGCGTCATCCCAGTGTGACAAGGTTGTGGGTTTGATTGACAGTCAGGGCACAGACAAGAATCAACCAACGAATGCATGTATAAGTGGAGCAACAAACCAAATTTTTTTTTAATTTATTTAGCCCAAACAGGTTTGGCTCAGTGGATAGAGAGTCGGCCTGCAGACTGAAAGGTCCCAGGTTCGATTCCGGTAAAAGGCATGTACCTTGGTTGCGGGCACATCCCCAGTGGGGGGCGTGCAGGAGGCAGCTGATCGATCTCTCTCTCTCATTGATGTTTCCAGCTCTCTATCTCTCTCCCTTCTTCTCTGTGAAAAATCAATAAAATATAAAAAAAGTTCTTTAATCAACAGACCCAGTTTATATAAATAGAATGGTGGCATCTGAGTCTAAAGCAGCTGGCTTTGGGCGTCCCCAGGAGCTACAGGAGGCTCTTATTTCATAGCTGCCTGACCAACAGGGTCCCCAAGGTGGTCTTTCCGGAATAATCTAGAATGAGGGGAGGGTCTTCTTTGCAAACATATTCCCTCTTCTGCTCTAGAATGCAAATGCTGTGTATAACCATTAAAATGGCAGTTTCTAGCATCAGCAGTTTTAAGATAGCATCCCACAACATCATCATTTTTTTTTTAAACCAAATGTCTGATGATTTGGCAGATTAAAAATGGTACCTAGCCCTAACCGGTTTTGCTCAGTGGATGGAGCGTCAGCCTGCAGACTCAAGGGTCCCAGGCTCTATTCTGGTCAAGGGCATGTACCTTGGTTGCGGGCACATCCCCAGTAGGGGTTGTGCAGGAAGCAGCTGATCAATGTTTCTAACTCTCTCCCTCTTCCTTACTCTGTGTAAAAAAATCAATAAAATATATTTTTTAAATGGTACCTCAATTTGATTTAATTTGTATTTCTGGGATTACCAGGAAAATTGAACTTCATCCCCCCTGAGTTGTCTGTTTCGGTCACGAAGCTATCTTTCTCTCTGCTAACATGCGGGACATAGTTTCCCCAGCTTTCCATTTTCATTTCACTTCATTAATTTATTTTTGGCATGCTAAAACATTTACGTTTTTACGCAGACAGATCTCTCAGTAGTTCCTCTATAGTCTCTGCGCTCTGTTCGGCAGAGAAAACCCTTCCTGACCCCAGACTCATATGAATATTCCTGTAAGTGACTGTATTTACCCCATTTGGAGTTCTAATGCTCTGTAAGGGGTCCAGCTTGACTGTTTCCACACACATGGCCAATTTCGTATTGAAGTGTTTTCTTGACTAATCCCTTCTTCCCACCGGTGCTTTGGAATGCTGCCTGTATTCGTTTTGTAAACCTGACACACCAGGCCTTTTGTCTTTGAAATCCCTACCTGCCAGGCACGTTCAGACGATTCAAGGAAGTGGTATTTTCGAAGCCTTTAACATGGGAACTCAGAGTCCGCTCCAGACACGCTGGCCCTCTCCCCTTCCCCTTCTCATTTCCAGACCCACGTCCCACTCCTCTGCCGTATGCTTCTACCATCTGATTTGACCTTGGGGTTCTGGGAACAGGTCCAGATCCACAGAAGGTGCTCACTAAGGCCTCACCGTTGGGCTCCCAAACTGCTTTCTGGCCAGTTATTGCCTCAGCCAAGGTGACCTTGCTGGGTGAGCACACCCCCCCCCCACTCCCCCCCCCGCCCAAGATGGTAATTGCTCAGTGTCGGCAGTCAAGGAAGACTTCACCGGGGAGGTGACCTTGGAGCTGGGTTTAAGGGGAGAGGATCTGGGCAGGCAGGAAAGGGAGAATGGGCATCCCAGGCCAGGGGAACGGGGTGGCCAGAGAGCATGGTGGGGTGGGGTGGGAGGCAGAGGCGGATCCCGAGAGAGCCAGGTAGGCCATTGTGAAGACTCTGGATTTGATGCTGAGAAAGACAGGGACTTTCTGAACAGTTTTGAGCAGAGGAGGACCGTGAATTGACTTGTATTTTAAAAGCTCAGTGGTTCAGAATTCCTTGGTCTTTAGATCCCAGTTACACCACTTTCTAGCTCTATGACCTTAGATAAGTGACATGATTTCTCTGTGCCTCAATTTCATTAGCTGTAAAATGGGGATAATAATAGTCCTCACTTTGTATGGTTCATGTAAAGAAGAGTGTCTGGCACATCCTACGCCCTTGGTAGTGGGAGCAGTTGCTATGGTGATGCTTATTACCGTGGCTGCTGGCGTCAAGGACACGTGGACGGGCCAGGGTGGACGCAGGGTGTCACTTGGGAAGCTCCTGCAGTGGTTTAGGAGAAAGATGGGAGTGGCTTGGACTAGATTGGCCGCAGTGGAGGTAGAAAGAACGGCTCAGAAACAGGAAGAGCTGACAGGATTTGCCAATGGATTGGGGTGAAATATGAGAGAAGCAGAGGCCCAGTGCATGAAATTCGTGCACAGGGGGTAGGGGGGGAATGGTCCCTCAGCCCAGCCTGAGCCCTCTCGCAGTCCGGGAGCCCTAGGGGATGTCCAATGGACAGCTTAAGCCCGCTCCCTGCAGGCCTAAGTTGGCAGTTGCACATCATTAGCACTGCAGGGGAGGCGGAAGAGGGTCCCACCACTGCCGCTGGGCTCACCAGCCATGAGCCTGGCTTCTGGCTGAGAGGCACTGTGGGAGCGCACTGGCCAGCAGGGGGCAGCTCCTATGTTGAGCATCTGCCCCCTAGTGGTCAGTGCACATCATAGTGACCAGTCATTCTGCAGTTCAGTCAATTTGTATATTAGCCTTTTATTATATAGGATGAGGAGCCAGGATGGCTCCAAGGATTTTTTTACCCCCACTTATTTCAAAGAGTAAAGGAGAGGGAGAGATAGAAACATCAATGATGAGAGGGAATCATTGATTGGCTGCCTCCTGCACGCCCCACACTGGGGATCGAGCCCACCACCTGGGCCTGTGCCCTTGGCTGGAATCGAACCACAGGCCACCACTCTATCCGCTGAGCCAAACCGGCTAGGGCTGGCTCCAAGGATTTTGCCGGGAGTACTTGGAAGATGGAGTTGCCATCTGCTGAGATAGGGAGGCCGGGAGGGGTAGTTTTGGGGAGGAACGTGATGCGTTCAACTTTGAGCACCTCACAGGAGAGATGTCAGCTAGATGCTCAGTGGGAAGGCAGTTGGGTATCGAGCGGCCCAAGCTGGGAATGGCCAGTACAGAGAATGTCTGAGACCAGGAGGCCAGATGGCGTCACCAAGGACGGGCCTGGGAGTCTGCCACGGTGACAGCGAGTGCTCAGCCGGTGCCACCACCCAATGATGTCACTTTTGGCCAGCCTGCGGACTTTTGAAAAAGCCGGGGGACAAGCTTTGGGTTTTGTGCAGCCCCCTCAGAGGCAGGAATGAGCATTTCCAGTACATGTAAGAGGGACCAGCTTCGGGAGACGGTCAGCGCCGAGGAGGGTGGGTGGGTAACCAAAGCCGGCGTCTCTGCAGACCCACAGACATGCAGAACCAGGAATTTTTACATAAATCAGGCTTTAAGGATATCAGTTACCCAAAGAGTATGAAGAGCCTTTAACAACAGGCAGTGCGGTGGCTAAGAGCACGGGTTTGGAAGGCGGATGCCCCCGGTGTGACTCTCGCTGGACCACCCACTCCTCTCTGGCCCAGCTCCTCGCCTGTAGAATGGGGTTGGCTTAGTGCCTCTAACACAGGCGGTAAAAGACGGGAACTAGATGGTGCTGACAAGCGCTTAGCATAGCTGGCCTACGAGAAAACTCCCTGTTGTCTTGACTGTTATTTTCACCAACACTTTCTGACACCAAATGTGTGATGTTCCCCCCACCCCGCCCCATCAAACAGTTCTCAGATACAGGCCGGGTGTCCCACAGTTCAGTTTAGTTCTGGCTGTACCTGGAGCTGGTGTTGGGTTCCACAGGTTTGGGCTCAGTCCCACTAGGTGCCCTTGCTTCTGATGCTCATCCTGAATCCTTATTGATCTACCAACTGTCAATCAGGGGTTCCCATGTTCCTTCTCTAGGCTCAGTGATTCGCTAGAATGGGTCACAGAACCCAGGAAAATGCTTTAATTATTGTTATTATTTTAAAAATATATATTTTATTGATTTTTACAGGGAGGAAGGGAGAGAGAGTTAGAAACATTAATGAGAGAGAAATCTGGACTGCTGGCTCCTAACTGCTCGCCTGCCAGCCTGCCTGATCGCCCCCAACCACCTTTGCCTGCTGACCTGATCACCCCTAACAGCCTCTGCCTGTCAGCCTGCTTGCCCCCTAACTGCTCCCCTCTTCTGGCCTGATTGCCCCTAACCGCCTCTGCCTCAGCCCCTGCCACTGTGGCTTTGTCCGGAAGGACGTCTGGAAGATGTCCGGAAGGTGCCCAGTCTTATTAGCATATTACTTTTATTAGTATAGATATTATAGGCCCACAAGCGCAGCTGTCTGATTGACTAGGAGACCAAAAGCAGAGGAAAAGGGCCTACAATAGGATAAGGGAAATGGGTAGGGGGCTGGAGTCAGTGTTCCGGGAAAGTCTGAACTCATGGGCATGTGACCAGTGCCATCATGCAGCACAGCGCTCCCAGAATGGACCCAGCTCTGGGTTTAATGCTCTGCCTTCCCATCTTGAAATACTTAATACTTTGTCTGTGAACTGTGTTTTGTACAAGAAGCCAATTCAGCACTAACGCATGTGTGCGAGCAGAGAAGACACAGCAGGTGGCAGCAAGCAGGCTCCAGGCAGCAGGAGTGGCAGGGCAGCGGGCAGCATGGGTGCTGAGCAGTTGGCCTGGCCTCCCGGCGTGCGCCCACATGGCTGGGCAGTCTGGGACACCGTGGGGCAGCCAGGCCAGGATCTGTGCCCAGGCTGGCAGTCGCAGCGGATGGCTGCAGTCCACCAGGGCCGTGGTGAGAGAAGGCACCCACGTGGAAGAGTCTGTCCTGTAGCCTCTTCACAAACACACGCCCTACAGCCTGTCAGCACGCAGGCGGTTACAAAACCAGAGTGCACACGTGGCTGGTGCAGTAAAGCATATCAGAGTCAGAATTCTTCAGTGTTTGGCATCTCTGATCTTGAAAACTGCTGCAACCTTGTAAAGCAAAGCCAAAAAAAAAAAAAATAGCCACAGGCTTTGAAATAAAAATTAAACTTAAAGATCATATTGCACAGAAGATAATTCTATTTTTATGTGACGTTTCATTATTAATGAGGAAGGCAATGTTAAATCTAAGTTTTCCTTGTTACTAAAGATACAGCAATCAAATGATAAAGAGGTTATTTAAACTATATGCAGTCACTTTCTTTTTAACAATTTTTACATTGATTTTTAGAGAGAGGGAGGCAGAGAAAGAGAGAGATGAGAGAGAAACATCGGTCGGCTGCCTCCTTCACCTGCCCCGACTGGGGACGGAACCCATAGCCTGGGTATGTGCCCTGGCTGGGAATCAGCCCTGCACCCTTTGGTGTGGGGGATGACACGCCCACCAGCTAAGCCGCCCCGGCCGGGCGTGAAGTCACTTTCAGGTTCTCGTGCCACCCCCACAAGGTACAGAAAATGTGACCGGAAATGTCAGTGTCACCATAGACATGTCCATACAAAATGAATTCAGATTTATATGAAATTGATTTGTATGGCGAGTTACATCTTTTTATTTATTTTTAAATTCTCGCCCAAAGAGTGAGGATATTTTTCCATTGATTTTTAGAGAGAATGGAAGGGAGGGGAGAGGGGGGAAGAAAGAGAGGAGAGAGTGAGGAGTATCAGTGTGACAGAGGCACAGCGATCGGTTGTCTTCCACAGGCACCCGATTGAGGACGGGGATGGGACCCAAAACCCAGTCTGCGCCTTTGGCCGGGAATCTAACCGCAACCCTCTGGTGTGCAGGGTGGGAGTGACATCTTTTTAGAAAAATTGTTCCACAAGAATCATCAGCTAAGTTATATTTTGAAATGATTTATCAGAAATTTCTCCTAATGTGGCAGCCTATGAAAAAATTTTTAAAAATATATTTTATTGATTTTTTTACAGAGAGGAAGGGAGAGAGGTAGAAAGTCAGAAACACAGATGAGAGAGAAACATGGATCAGCTGCCTCTTGCACGCCCCCTACTGGGGATGTGCCTGAAGCCAAGGCACATGCCCTTGCCCGAAATCTACCCTGGGACCTTTCAGACGCTCTATCCACTGAGCCAAACCAGTTTCGGCCTATGAAATATTCTTAACAACTCCTAGTAAGTTGTATCTGCAAAAAGATCCTCCTCCAAATTAAAAATTATAAAAAATTACGACCTTGCATTGGCCCGCCGTAGCTTTCAGTTCCAGGCATACTGCAGAGTGGGCTGGGCCTCAGGCCACTGTGGTAGAGTGACTATTGCAATAAAGTGAGTCATAATCTTTTAACCAGCGAGGGTCTTGCCTTCAGTTTGCAAAACACGCATCTGCGAAGCTCAGTAAAGCAAAGCACAGCGAAAGGAGGGAGGCCTGTGTATCAGCTGAAATGACGTAGGCAAAAGTATACATTTTGATGACCTAATAAACGAATTTGCAGAAAAAATCTAATGTTCAATCAGCTATATTCGTAAATTATTTACTATACTCGAGGTCGGTGCATGAAGTTTGTGCACGCAGGAGGTCCCTCAGTCTGGCCTGTGCCCTCTCGCAGTCTGGGAGCCCTTGGGGGGTGTCAGTCGGACATACTTAGCTCTGCTGCAGAGGCGAGAGGCTCCTGCCACCACCGGCGCTCACCAGCGGTGAGCCTGGCTTCTGGCTGAGCAGCACTCCCTGTGGGAGTGCATTGACCACCAGGGAATAGTTCCTGCATTGAGTGTCTGCCCTCTGGTGGTCAGTGCACATCATAGCAACCAGTCATTCCAGCATTCTGTCAATTTGCATATTAGCCTTTTATTATATAGAACTAGAGGCCTGATGCATGGAATTCATGCATGGGGGGGGGCATCCCTCAGCCTGTCCTGCACTCTCTCATAATCTGGGACCATTGGCTCTTAACCACTCGCCTGCCTGTCTGCCTGATCGCCCCTAACCCTTCTGCCTGCCTGCCTGATTGCCCCTAACTGCTCCCCTGCTTGCCTAATTGCCCCTAACTGCCTCTGCCTCAACTCCTGCACCCGGGACTCAGGCTTCCTTCCCTCTGGCCAACCACAGGCACTTGGGACCCAGGCCAGATTCACCTGGGCCCCTGAGCTGCTTCGTCTGAGCCAAGCTTTGTCAGGAAGGAAGCCCAGAAGATGTCCAGCATATTATTCTTTTATTGGTATGGATTAGGACAAAATATTATTTTGTTGCCATTTTAAATTTACTATATTACTCATGTCACTATTGCCCCATTACATTGTATAAGTAATAAAATATTTTGAAAGGAAAAAGCTATTTTACTACCTTTAACTGCACTGTTTTCTTTTTACTGCTTTTGAATAAGAGGCCCTGTTTTCCCATTGAACGAGGCCCTGCAAATCCTGTAAGGCCCCTGGTACTGAAAGCTAGTATTTCTTTGGGAGGATTTTTGTATGTCCCACAATGTCCTGACTCTGTGAAAACGCTTTTCAGCTATTAATGACTTCCCTCCAGTCCAATGAGTGACAATCATAAGTTTTGAGGTGATGGGGGGGCGGGGGGCGGGTAGGGGGCTGGTCCTGTTGGAGGCTGGCACTCTTCACTGTGCTGTCCTCTGCGTCCCTTTCTGAGACGCATTCTTCTGAATTGCCCCCACGCCCACCCCATCTAGTCCTCCAGATGTTGATGTCAAATTTGTGAGGTTTTTATATCCACACCCGAGGATAATTTTCCATCGATTTCTCCCCACCCCCCAGGGCCAGCCTCTCCACTGATTTTTTTTTTTTAGAGAGCGTGAAAGAGAGAGGGACAGACAGACAGAAACACTGATGTGAGAGAAACACATCAATTGGCAGCCTCCTGCAAGCGCCCTGACCGGGAGGAGCCTGCAACCCGGGTGCCCTTGACCAGAATCCAACTGGGGACCCTTTGATCCGCAGGCAACACTCTATCCACTCAGCCAAACTGACTAGGGCTGATGTCAAATTTTGAAGTTCTTCTTGGAGATAACATGTGACAAGTGCTTGGTAACTGTGAAGGCTGGAGGATGTGATGAGGAAGACAGAAGGTGCAATGGAGGGAGGGCCGCATGACTGTGAAGTGACCTGCATCCCATTAACCTTCTGGAAGACCGGGGGGGAGGGGCTGCGACAGGTGAGGCCCAGGTGGAGCAGGGGGAGGCCTGGCCCTGTGTTGGGTCTGCTGGCTCCCGCCGTGTCCCGGGGGCTGCTCCTCAGCTGGGCAGCAGCCTCAGCGCGGGCCGTCCAAGGCCAGCAGGACTCCTGTTAGTAACCCTTCCAGCCTTCAGGCCGCCTCACAGCGAAGGGAGTGGAACGGGGTACCTGCCACTCACCCCTTTCTCTCTGAACCCTCACCTCCTCTGGGGTTTCCTCCCTCCTCCCCAATTGCCCAATTCCTCTGGCCCATCATGAAGGGAAGCAATCTGATTGGCTTAATCACGGAGGGGGGGGCCTCTTGGCACCAAGACATTAGGACCTGTCAGCCCATGAAGGGGCAGCCCCTGGATCACGTGTTCACCTCTGTCCAATCAGAGGCCTGGTGGCATTTCCCACGCAGGGTGGAAGGAGGGACTTGCGGATGAACAGGGACTTGGACACCACCAGCACCATGACCGACAGGCCACCCGGAGGCCAGAGCTCACCTGCTCCTCCCCACCACCCCGCTCTGTGGGAGCTCTCACACCCACCTCACCCGCCTCTGCTCAGTCCATCATGTACTGATCGGCTACTTCCTCAAATATCTCTCCATTTTTCCTCTTCCCATCGCCATGGCGATCTTCCTGTCTGAAGGATGGGCAGCAACCTCTTGACCTCCAAAAATGACCACCGGAGAGGCCTTTTGAAAGCTCACAGTCAGAGGGTCACTCGCCTTCTGTGGGTTCCCCGATACTCAGCGTGAACCAGACCTGCTCGGAGGCCCCAAGGCCCTGAGCGTAGGACCCCAGCACCCTCCGGCCGCCCTCTCCCTCATCACCTCCTGCCGAGCCCTTCCGGGGCCAGGGCCAGGGCCTCTCCGGTGCCCTCCCCCACCCACTGCCTCGCTAGTGGTAAATTTATATTTTAAAACAATTTATCCGAAATTTCTAATGTGGCAGCCTATGAAATATTCTTAACAACTCCATTAAGTTGCATCTGCAAATAGATCCTTCTCCAAATTAACAATTATAAAACATTGTGATCTTGCATTGGCCCGTGCTCCTTAAGAGTCAAAAGGGGTCTTGGTTCAAGGTTGGGGGCCCCTAGGGGGTAACAAGTGGGGGTTCTTTGTTACATGGGGGAGCTCAGGCTCTGGATCACCTGCTCAGAGGAGCTGCGCCGCGCCCAGGTTCACACGGCATCTGCCCACGTTCTCGTTCTCAGCGCTTCTCACAGCTTATCTTCTGCTTGCAGGTGGAGCTTCCCATCGTCTCCCCGACAGCAAGGCTGCCTTGTCCAATGTTGAACTCCTAGGGCCCAGCGCAGTGTCGGGAACTTTATACGGCCCCGGGGCCACTAACTTTAAAAAGTGTCCTGCAGCCCCGAGTGGTTTGGCTCAGTGGATAGAGCGTCGGCCTGCAGACTGAAAGGTCCCAGGTTTGATTCTGGGCAAGGGCACATCCCAGTACAGGAGGCGGCTGATCGATGTTTCTCTCTCATTGATGTTTCTAACTCTCTCCCTCTCCCTTTCTCTCTGTAGAAAATCAATAAAATAAATGTATTTTTTAAAGTGTCCTGCAGTCTGGCTGGTATCTGAACTAGGAGGCCATGGTTTGGTCAGAGCACACGCCCAGGGTTTCGGGCTCGATCCCCAGGAGAAAGTGTGCAGGAGGCAGCCAATCAATGATTCTCTATCATCATTGATGTTTCTGTTTCCCTCTCCTTTCCTCTCTGAAATCAATAAAAATGTACTTTTAAAAACAGCATCCTGAGTGAGACATATATAATACTTTCAATAATAAAGAATTAAAAAAACAAAGTGTCCTGTAAACATAAGCAAACACAGGAGCATAGACATGGTCGGGAAGGAATGAGGCCAAGCTCCTCATCTTGGATGCGTCCGGAGCTGGGGAAGGGTCCAGGATAGGGAATGGTAACGTATGTGCACGCATGTGTGTGTGCGGCGTGTGCACATGTGCAAAGTGGGGGGCCCTGGCTTCAGCTGCAATGACTTTGCTTTTTACTGAACGATGAACCAAACATGGCCCAGGTCAGGGCAGATGGCGGGCGGGCACTCCCACGCCACTCGAGGGACAAAGAAAACACGGCCACACGCTGCAGTCGCTGGTGGGTTTTGTCTTCACTTTATTACTGTCACCAGAAGTCACCACCTTCACTGTTCATCACAAATGGACGGATGTCGTAACGGGGGGTGCCACGGGGCCACTGGAGTCACTCGCAGAGACTTAGCCAGCTGGTGGGGAGCCAGAGTGGGGCCCGGGGTGGGGACCACCATTCACTGCACACACACGCACGCACACAGATATATCTGCGGAGCCTTATATTATACATCTTATATATAGAAAATATATGTATTTATACTATACACAGGCAGTAACGCTGCAGGAGGGGCGGGCACCAGGGCACGGGAGGGTCACATCGAGGCGCAGCGCTGGGAGACGGCCGGACCGGCCCGCCCTCCCACAAACTCTTGAGAGGGGAGCTCCCCCTTTGTGCTCCTTAGAGTCAAAAGGGGTCTTGGTTCAAGGTTGGGGGCCTCTAGGGGGTAACAAGTGGGGGTTCTTGGTTACATGGGGGAGACCTGGGATCCTGAAAAAGTCTTTGAAGATAAAGAATCACCAGGGAAGGTTGGAGGGGGGAGGGGATGCCAGTCTCCCAGGAATTAGTCTCCATGTTACACCCCAGAAGAGACCGAGAGCCACACCCAGGCAGGCGGCCTGGATCCTGAGCGGCTAGTCCCGGCTCTTGCCTCGAGGATCCCTGCAGACTCGAAACTTGTTTGGAACCAGTTTGCCAGGCTGTCTTGTGCTCGATGGGAGAAGGAGACCCAAACTCTGCAAGGTCAGGGGCATTTCTCCAAGGAAGGGGGGCAACAGGGAGGGAGAGGGGGTGCTGCTGGGCCCCAGGAGTCCTCAGCCAACAGACAGAACAGGCTTCCCCAACTTCCCAGCAGGGGGGTCAGGAACCCTGGGTCCCCTCCACAGCCTGCCCTCCGACATCGCTCGCCGTGTTTCTCAGCTCCACCACCGGCTGGACCCCAGGACCAGTAAAGAAGGCTGTGAGAGGAGCCAGTGACCCCCACTCCTGCTGGGTCTTGTAAACTCTCTGGTCCAGGTGGCAGGGAGTCTGCACCCGGGGACTGGATGAAGCGGAAACGTACCCCGCCCCCCAGCCCAGCACCCCCCAGCCGGGCTCAGGGAGAAAGCTGGGCAGCCCCGGGGCCTCCTAGTGCCATCAGCAGGGGGTGGGGGCTTCTGGTAGGGAGTGGGGATGAAGAGGACGTCTCACTGCCTCCTGCACAGGCTTACAGCTCCTGCCAGAAACACCTCCACCCCACCGGTACCCCTTTCCTGCTTTGGGGAGACGCCCTCCTCAGATGCAGAGGCTGGTCAGCAACAAGCAGCTGCTGCCTGGCCGTCTGGGGTCCTTTCTCCTCAGCGCTGCCCCTGAGCAGACCCGAGTTCCATGTCCCACTGCTAACTCTCACTCCCTGAGCCTCAGTTTCCCCTTCTGTGAAGTGGGGACAATGCTACTTCTCTGGCTAGGAAGTTCCTTCTCCTTCCCTCACCACTGTGCTCACTCCTCCATCCTCAGGACCCTGCTGGGGGCCTCAGCCCGCCATGAACCCTGGTCGGGGGGGGGGGGGGGCCCTAGTGCTCAGCGCGGTTGCCCCATGGTGGCTGTCACCTGCCTCTCAGGGTTCTTCCGTGGGAATCAGGTGCTGGTGGAAAGAACAGCCAACACCTCTCTCCACCATTCAGGGCCCACCTTGTGCAACAGTCCCCCCAATCTTCCTTGTCCACTGGGGACACCTGCTGCTCTCCTCTCTATCCTGTGGCCTCCCCGAGCTTGCCCTGCACCAGCCTCTCCCAGTTGGCCTGGGGCAGCTCACACCACGGCAGCAGCTCGAGGCTGGCCATGTCCCTGTCCTCCCATTAGCGCCCCCCCCCCCCCGAGACCGGCCCCTCGTGGGCCGCCTGATGGCCAGGGGAGGCCCTTCCTTCCTTGGCTACTAGAGCCCCAGGCCCCTGGCCGACTCCAGAGGAGGGCCGGCCGAGACAATGTCCCAGGCCGGCTGTTTCCTGGGAGGTCAGAGGGCAGGGGATTGGGCCACCTGCTGGGCAGCTGGGGCCAAGACACCCAGGCGACACACCCTGCTCTGCCCCTCATGCCCAGTGACCTCGGCCAGGTGCTCCCTTCTGCCCCCCCGCTCCCCCCGCCGTGGGCAGGTCTCGGCTCTCCCGGGGCAGGGACAGAGGCCAGTCCTTCGGGAGGCCTGGGGAGGTGCACACAGCAGAGTGGTAGGCAGGGGACTCCCGCGCTGGGAGGGCCGGGGGGGACGTGGTGAGGGGCTGGAGCCGGGGCTGTCCAGCTGGGGAAGAGCAAGGGCGGATAGGCCCCCAGCCGGCAGCTGAACCGGGTGTCTCAGGGCTAAGGTCCCGAGGCCTCCCAGAATAACGGGGCACCGAGCACTGGAGCCCCAGGCTGAGGGAGGGGGAGGACCGGGACGGGATAACAGGTGGCCTGCCATCGGGCAGCCTCAGCTTAGCCCCACGCCCATCACGGGCTGCCTGAGTGACCCTGGACTGACCTTGACTTCTCCAGCCTGTTTCACAACCATAAACGCAGGCAGCCCCAATGCGCCTGGCAGGGCTGCTGTGTCACTCCGACAGGTGGCAGCCCTGGGGTCCTGCGGGTGTCCAGTTCCCCTGGAACCAGACCTTCCCAGCACCACCCGTCTTCCTCACCATTCCTACCACTGGCACCAAAAGGCCTCCTCCACATCCCTTCCCCTTCCCAGACACCATTTCTCTCACACCCAGGCCAAGCACGGGCTCAGCACACAGTAGGTGCTCAATGGATGCTCAATGACACAATGGATGAACGCAAACACCCTAGGCTCCTGCTGGACACACACATGTGGACACACACATGTAGACATACACCCTGTAACTCCTCACTGCCCTTCCTACCCCAAGCCACCCTGGGCCTCGGTGGAACAACTGGGAGGCTGATGAGCTGCTGGGCAGGGCAGCCTGGGAGGGAGGGGGCCGGGTGGAAGGAGGGAGAAAGGGGCAGTGGGGCTGGGGCAGACGGGTGCTGGGGGGGAGGAGGAAGCGGTCACTGCGGCTCAGTAGCCCTGCGACTGGTAGCCCTGGGGCTCGGTGTCGAAGGCGTTGGCTGGCTGCTGGTAGGTGCCCCCCATGCCGGCGGGATCAGGCCCGGCGCTGGGCTCCACGTAGGGGGCGTAAGGCATGCTGGAGTCCTGGCTGGGGTCCATGTAGTCCTGGGAGAAGAGGGCCGAGTCGGCGCCAATCTGGTACCGCTGGAAGGCCAGCACAGCCTGGCCTGCCTGGGGACGAGGGCCGGGGGGACAGGGACAGGGGGAGGGGATGGTTAGGGGAGAGACAGACAAGAGCACGGGGTTAGTGGCGGTTAGTTCACCAGAAACAGGCAACAGAGGGTTAAACATCCTAAAGCACCAAAGACAAACCGAGTGACTGATGGGAGGAAAGCTGTCCGTCCAGCAGCCCCCGAGAGGCCCAGAACCACGTCATCCAGAGCTTCAGAAGTCACCTGCCCCGTGTCCCCGAAACCCAGAGGTCGCTCTGGGCCCCCCCCCAAATTCCAGCCTCCACTGCGGAGTATTAAAATGGCCCAAAGGCCCACAACTTCCTTTCCAAACTGCGTCCTCGGACTGCTATGCGGAAGGAGAAAAGGACGTTTCTGGGCGGGACAGAGAGCTGCTGCCATCTCCTGTCAGCGCCTGCCCCTCTCGCAGCTGGATGCAAGCAAAGAACTAAGTTCTGGCCCACCGATCACCCCAAGTTCTCTGTTCACCCTTGACCTGATGCCCGGAATGCAGACGTGATGGCTGGAGCTCTGGTTGCTAAAATGGGCCATGAGGTCCAGGAGCCAAGTTGTCGCGATGAGAGAGGCTGGGTCACTAAAGGCTTCTGGAGCCACTGTGCCAGCCTCCGACCGGCTTCCCAGAAGTGGGCTTCGTTTAAACCACTGGTATTTGCTGCTGAACCTAATTCTCATGGAAACGACTTGGTCTGACGAGTTTGGGAAACTGAGTTAAACAGAGTATGTTTCAGGAGCAAGGACTTGTCAGAGCCTTGACATTTAATGGATGCTGGGACCCCAAGGGAGAACTGCACGCCACACTCACTAACCTTACTCATACGACCACTGAAGCCTTTCTCTTCGGGTGGGAACAACTTGTCTCCAGCAGCCACGCACAGGTGGGAAATTGCTTTTCAGGAAAAGCGACTATATTGTTATTGAGGACCATGACATTGACCACACCCAGCCAGGGAGTAAATTAAACATCACTATAAAAATAGTTTACAGCCAAAACCGGTTTGGCTCAGTGAATGGAGCGTCAGCCTGCGGACTGAGGGGTCCCAGGTTCAATTCTGGGCAGGAGCACGTGCCTTGGTTGCAGGCGCATCCCCAGTGTGTGTGTGGGGGTGTGCAGGAGGCAGCTGACCGATGTTTCTCTCTCATTGATGTTTCTGGCTCTCTATCTCTCTCCCTTCCGCTCTGTAAAAAATCAATAAAATATATTTGGAAAAAAATCAATTAAAAAAATATATATACACACATACATACATATATATTTACAGTTTATATGGAGAGCTCTCCAGCCAGGTAATCTGCCTGTGATGAGAACCCCACACCCCCCTTTTTGAGCTGGGAAGACAGAGGCACAGAGCAGGGAGCCCTCAGGGCAGAATTAGTGCCAGGACAGACCTGAGCACAGGCCTTCCCAGGCCACACCTCCTTCTCTCGATCAGCTCCTGACAAAGCACCAAATCCACCAGGAACCCCAAAGGGCCATCAGGTCTGACGCAGGTGCTTGGAGTTTAATCCCAGAAAGTTCCAGAAGCCCAGTGAGTAGGCATTAACTTCTGATTTGTGTGGTGCAGAAAGCTCCGAGGCAGCCCTTCCTGGAAAGGCTGTTCAAAGCAGAGGGGACAGCCCCCTGTGGTAGCGCCCGGTCTTCAGCGCCAAGTCATCGGCAAGCTCGCGGGAGCACGTGGGGAAGGGATGAGTGAGTCCCCGAGAGAAACATCTGCAGACCTGGCTCCCCCGAGCCCCGCTCCCCCACCCAGGCTGCTTTCCTGCAGGGAGACCGGGCTGGAGCCACGACCTCTCGGACCCTTTCAGGGGGGCCTCTGTCCACAGGCGCCTGCTGCGAACTGGGCACTCCTCTGCCACCCTGAGCCCAGGCTCCTAGCCATCCAAGTTCAAGGGGCCACCGGTAGGAGCACAGGAGCGCCGTGGGCCCTGCCAGATCGGGTGGTGGAGGGGAGGCTGGGAGGTCTGCTCAGAGCCAGGAGCCTGCTGTCCGCGTCCCCTGCTTCTTCAGGTCAGGCCCCCGGCTGGCCTCCCCTGGGCATGTTTCCGGGTCAGGAGGCTCGCGGTGTGCTCTGCTCTGGCTGCCTGTCTCCATCACCTCCTCAGCCGCTGCAGAGCGTGGAGGGACAGCTGGTTCCGGCCCAGGCGGCTGAGGGCCACGGAGGGAACCGAGCAGCACTGGAGGCCACAGCCCATCGGCGGAACAAGGATCCGCCACCTGAGAGTCACCCCGAAGTCAGGATTGTGGGAGTGTCCCTGACTCCTTGGACAGAGTGAGTGAATACAGGAATGAGTGAATGAATGAGTGAATAAATGAACGAAGAAACAAATGAAAGAACCTACATTTACTGAGCATCTCTGTGCCAGCCTTTGTTTCATCCGTATAACGGCCCTGAGAGACTGGTCCGTTATCGCTCCTCAGTCCAGGGAGTTAGACCGAGGCTCAGAGAGGTGCAGCGGTTTGCCCAGGGTCACCCAGCACCGGAGAGCAGAGCCAGGACTGGAGTCCTCTGATGGACTCAGCCAGGCCCCCTTGGCCACCAGCCTCCACGGGGACTGTAAGACCAGCCCTCACGCCACAGGCGTGGACGCAGGCCCTCACACTGCCCCCGGCTCAGCACCCTGGCAGCCAACATGGGGAGCCACCCCCCCCCCGCCACCACCACCCCCCTCCCTAGCCCGTGGCAGTCCACTGAGGCAGATTTCGGTTTGGCCAGGGACCCCGTCTGATTCATCACCAGGCACAAAGCAGCTGCTCAATAAATGTTTACTGAACGGACACGTGAAGAATGAACACAGAATGAACACGTGAGGCGTGAACAAAAGAGGTAACGGTAAGTGGCGGGTCTTAACTGGCCTCTCGAGCAGCCTCCCCCGCCCTGGGTGCCCCGGCACCCTGGCCGCTGCAGGCAGAGGCTGCCCCACACCCTGGCCGGGGGGCCCAGGGGCGGGCACAGGGCTCCCTGCCTCGGGACGCCGGGCAGGCCTACGGCTGTGCCGAGCTGGGGAACAGCGTGTTGTACTCCTCCTGGAAGGTAAGGTCCTTGAATCTCCGCACGGCCAGGGCTGCGCTCAGGCTCTGCCAGGAGAGAGCGGGGTGAGGCCAGCGGGAGGCGGGCTTCCGTGGGCCACGGTGCCCGTCGCCCTCCTGCGCCAGTTCAGTGTCCATCACCCGCTCCTCCGGGAGCGCCCTCCACCTCAGGGCTTGCCGCTCCCTAGCTCTTCCTGCAGGCTGACCTTCTCGGGGGGCTGAACCCCCGGGTCGCCGAGAGGACAGAGATCTGGAGGCACCCTAGCTGGCCTGCTGGGGCCTGACCCACAGGTCTCCCCTTACAAACTCCAGCTCCCAATATTGTGTCAGGGCGAGGGGTCCCACGAGAAACGGATACCTGGGACCCTCTACCAGAGAAAGAAGTCGCCCCAGGGCAGGCCCAGGAGGGGGCGGCATGGGGCTCCTCCCTGCAGAAGGCTGGCCCAGGCCTGCTCAAAGGCCTGGGGAGAGGGGACCCCTGGGGAGAGAGCCATGCAGGCACCGGCAGGAGACGAGAGAAGGAGGCACTGAGCGGCCCGGAGCCTCGTTCCAGGGCGGTCTTGCTGCCTCGCTGGTGGCGCTCACGACCACGGGGCTCGGAGCCCACAGGGCCGTGTCCGGCCGGGCCGCGCAGACACGCTCTCCCTGACCCACACGACATGTTTCCTTAACGCCATACGTGGCCAACACACCGAGAGCGGACTCACACAGACACTGCGACTGCGGGCCTCTCTGGAAAACGCAAGTCCCGGCCCCTGCAGACCCCGCCTGCCTCAGCCCGGGCCCGGAGAGGTGCCCTGTGGGTCGGGCACGGACATGCCTCCGGGCCTGCCAGGTGGGCACCTGAGCACGACACCCTCCCCCCAGCCCAATCTCCCGATTTACAGATGGGAAGACGGAGGCCCGGAGGATTAGAGGCAGCTTCTGGGAGTGACCCAAGCCTCAGCGTTGCCCGTTACGGAGGAGAGAGATACCCTCCCAGCTACTGTGGTGGCGCTCTGCACCAGGCAAGGCCTGCCATCACCCCGCGACCGTCCTCTCCTTCCTTGGGGGCAGCCCCGCCGGGCGGAGGGCGGAGCGGGACGGGGTCCCTGTCGGGCTGGCAGCCCGCAGCCCGCAGCCCGGAGCCCGCAGCCCGGCTGGGCAGGTGGCTACTCACCCACGTGAAGATGGAGAAGAAGGAGAAGGCGATGGCGGCCCGGGCTGCGTCCGTCCCCTCGTTGAGTGGGTTGTCCCTGGGCTGGGAGACCTGCCACTGGTTGGCCAGGTAGCAGAAGCCCACGAACCAGAGGAAGGCCCAGAAGGCTGGGTGTCCACAGGGTCGGGCAGAACGGTCCATGCATGGGGAGAGAGGGTAGGGTGGGAGGAGATGGGGAGCCAAGGAACAGGGGGAGGTTCAAGAGCACATCTCCCACCCCCGAGAGGGCAGAGGGGGGAGCACAGGGAAGGTGGGGCGAGAACAGGGAGGTCAGTCAGATGCAGCCGAGAGGCCACGGAAAGGACCCAGCGAGGCCCGGGGAGAGCCCGGCAGGGGAGGGAGGGAGGGAGAGAGGACGGAGGCCGAGAGGGAGGGAGGGACAGAGAGAGAACATCATCAGCCTGGGCCGGCCTTTCTCTGACCACGGCCAAGCACAGACTTCCAGCTCCCTGACTGCCCCCGTTCACCCGAGGCCTGCGGCTTTCCGGGAGGAGCCCCGACACCCCACCACCCCTGCCTGCAGCCTCCCAGGGATCTTGGTAGGTGGCGGGGGCGGGGGGCTAGGCCTGAGCCTCGACCTCTAATGTGCTTGCAGCCTCACAAAGTCCCCGAGGTCAGTGAGGAGCCCTCTGGGAGCCAAGCTTTGGGGAGCTCAGCAGGGGCCCCTGCGGACAGGACGTGTGGTACCAGGTCCATCCGGAGAAGCCCGAGCTGCTCAGAGAGCACCTGTGCCCAGCGATGGGCCTCTGGAGCCCCGCCCTGCCCACAGGCACTGCCGGGGCACCCTGAGGCTCTATGGGACCCAGTTTGAGAACCATGAATTTTGTTCTAGTTCCTTTGGGCCTAAGGGCCCCCAGATGTGCCGCCAGGCTCATCCTGAGTCCCAGGCCCGGAAATGGAGGGAGGTCCCTAACACAAACCTGAGGCCATGGCCTTAGGCTAGAGAGGCCGGTGTCTTTCTACGGACTCTCAACCTAAGCCCACCCCCCCAATCAGATTCTCCAAACCGAGGGACGGAGGTCACGGTACCTCTGCCAAGGCCGTCCCTGAAGGGCAAGAGCTCCCAGCTCCAGGGTCTGACCCTCCCAGGGCACCTACTGTGTGCCAGCGCCTTCAGTCACCACGCTGTTTAGTTCTCAGGGGGCCCCCCAGAGCAGTGGCCACAGAGTGGAGATGGCGCCCCCCGAGGCTGCAGTCTGTGGCCACTGGGTTTGCAGGCCTGCACTGGTCCCACGCTTCCTTCCCTGTGGCAGCCCTGTGACCCCCAAGCCGGTCCCTTCGCCGGCCTGTGAGGTGTTTATGGGGGTCCGTGGGCCCAGGGCGGGGCTCACCCGAGACGCCGATGTCAGACAGGACGGCCTTCTTGCGGTCCTTCACGCTGCTGATCTGCGGGAAGTAGACGTCCAGGGCCAGGTAGAGCAGGCAGGTGATGAAGGTGAGCACGCCCACGGTCACCCCGTAGCTGCAGGCGTTGGGGTTGCGGTTGTAGATGCAGAACTCCTCGCCCTCTGAGGGGGTGTTGAGGTAGCCCTCGTTCACGATGGAGCCAAACACCACGATGGAGAACACCTGAAGCGAGCAGGGAAGGGTGGGGAGGCATGAGACCCCGCAGGCCCCACGCAGTACCAGCCCACCAACACCTCTCCGCCTGATGCCTGCCTTTCTTCACCCCAAATCGCAGGCATTTCAGAGGGAGACCCAGAGAGGGAGCGCAACTTACTTGGGGTCACACAGTACAGGGTCAATTGCTGCCATCCTCAGCCCCAGATCTGAGGACCCTTTCCCTGCAGATATGCTCCTCCTCCCCCCCCCGACCCCCTTCAGCCAGGTCCTAAGGCCTCTTGCGCCCCGACACCAAGGTTCCTCTAGGACTGAACCCGGCCTCCAGAACCAGTGGTCTCCTGTGCTCCTGGGCTGGGAACCTGCTTGCCCTCCACCCCCATCGTGTGCACCCCTTCCCTCCCCAGAGGTCTTAGGCCCCACCTGTCTGTCCTTGGCCCTGACACGTGCAAGGAGTGATGAATGGAAAAGTGACCCCTCGCAGAATCCTGCCAATTACAGGGGAACCTGCACCCCCAGGCCTGAGTTACCTGTGGTCCCTCATTTAACCCCCAACAGTCCTATTTCAGTTTGGCTGGCACCCAGCTAAGATGGCCCCAGGCGCCCACTTCCTGGTATTCACACCCTGGTCTGTGGGCCAGGCCTGGTGAACCTGCCACAGAATATGGAAAAAGTGATGGGACATCACTTCTGTGAGGAACCCACACACTCTCGCTCTCGGCCCCTCCTGCCTGCTCACTCGGATGTTTTGAGCTCCTCCTGGAAACAGCCAGAAGGCACTGAGCCTCTCAACCCAATAGCCACAGAGAAGTGAGTCCTGCCAGCTCCATGTAAGTGAACTTGAACGTGATCCCGCTCAGTCGCCAGGTGAGCCCACAGCCCTGGCTGACATGCCGTGGTACCTGGGATGGATCTGAGGCATGGCACCTTGCTAAGCGATACCCAACCGCAGGAACTGTGAGATGACAGATGTTGTTGCTCTAAGTCACTACAGTTTGGGGCCGTTTGTTACGCAGCAGTAGCTAACTGATACAAAAC
This sequence comes from Antrozous pallidus, assembly GCA_027563665.1. Lineage (NCBI taxonomy): Eukaryota > Metazoa > Chordata > Mammalia > Chiroptera > Vespertilionidae > Antrozous > Antrozous pallidus. The sequence goes on along the minus strand of CM050513.1, from coordinate 113,827,560 downwards.
CAGTGCCACTGGCATTTTGCGGATGAGGCAGCGAAGGTGCAGGTTCTCGACGATGTGCCCAGCGTCACACAGTGAGTGATGTTTGGCGAGTGGCAGAGCTGGCTTCACACCCAGGGACTGGACTCTGAGTTTCATGCTTTCTCCAACTGCCCCTTGGCGGCCCTGAGACTGTGAGGATGACCAGGCCCCACAGTCACACATGCAAGAAGAGCCTCAGCCAGGGGGAGTTTTTATATATATATAATATATTCTATTGTTTTTTTATAGACGAACGGGGAGGGACAGAAACATCGAGGAGAGAGAAACATCGATCAGCTGCCTCTTGCACACCCCCTACTGGGGATGTGCCTGCAGCTAAGGTACATGCCCTTGACCGGAATCGAACTTGGGACCTTTCAGTCCGCAGGCGGATGCTCTATCCACTGAGCCAAGCCAGGGGAGTTTTTACCATCCACTTACCACTGCTCTTTGCTTTCCAATTGTTCTACAAAAAACACTGTAATTTCAATATCAGCCAGACACATTTTCATACTCGCTGACACCCCAGATGGCTAGGGACTCCACAGCAGGTGTGGGGGGAAATATGAGCAGTATTATTATATTTATATTTTTTATCCTACCTTCTTAAGATGTCCACACTGTACATGGGCTTTATAACATACAGGATATAGGGGCCCAGCAGTGATGTGTGTAAAACAAACACGTCCACACTGAACGGGAGGACTGATTTGAAGATGTTTCCTGGGGAGTGCAGGACACACTGGCCCAGGGCTCCGTGGTCAGGAGGACCCTGACCACATGTCCGGGGATGAATGAGGAGGAGGCAGTAGCCCCTCCATACAATGGCGTATTATTCAGCCACAGAGAGGACCACAGTGCCGACGGGGCCACACACAGATCACCTTACAAGCGGAAAAGGAAAAGAGCCAGGCACAGAGAGTCGGTATTGTATGATTTCTCTTACGCACCGTGTCTGATAGAGACAGGGAGTGGACTGAGGTTACAGGGCGGGGCGGGGGGGGGGAGTAATTATTAGTTGGGTACAGAGCATTTTATGGGATGACGGAAAAGTGTTGAAACTGGAGACGGTGGTTACTGTAAATGCACTAAATGCCACTGAACTGTATACTTTAAGATGGTTTATTGTATGCCATGGGAGCTTTTACGCAACTAAAAAGAGAGAGTAAGAAAGGCTATGGGGCTGAGTGCTGGGCCGCCGGGACACCCGTCAGCCGGTCCTGGCGGGGGAGGGACACCGTCCTCAGACCGCGTCCTCCGGCTCCCAGCTCCGCCCTGTCACGGGTTCTGCATGTCACAACCATGAACCAGAGGGGGCGACTGTGCTGCCCTGACAGACCAAACCCTGAGCTTCAGAAGGCGGGTTCACTGCTGCCGGCATGCGGGCGGGCCTGACCCCGGCTCTGCGGACTCAGTCCTGGGCTCCTGTCCCCTGACACGCGGCCTCTCAGCTCAGGAGGCTGGTCCTTCGGAATGAGCGGTTCTTTCTGAGACCCGAGGGTCAGCAAGACAGCATCAGTGTGACTGGGTCAGGCGGTGTGACTGGGTGAGGCAGTGTGACTGGGTGAGGCGGTGAGTGTGACTGGGTCAGGCTGTGTGACTGGGTCAGGCGGTGAGTGTGACTGGGTCAGGCGGTGTGACTGGGTGAGGCGGTGTGACTGGGTCAGGCGGTGTGACTGGGTGAGGCGGTGTGACTGGGTCAGGTGGTGTGACTGGGTCAGGCGGTGTGACTGGGTCAGGTGGTGTGACTGGGTGAGGCGGTGAGTGTGACTGGGTCAGGCGGTGTGACTGGGTCAGGCGGTGTGACTGGGTCAGGTGGTGTGACTGGGTGAGGAGTGTGACTGGGTCAGGCGGTGTGACTGGGTGAGGCGGTGAGTGTGACTGGGTCAGGCGGTGTGACTGGGTCAGGCGGTGTGACTGGGTCAGGCGGTGTGACTGGGTCAGGCGGTGAGTGTGACTGGGTCAGGCGGTGTGACTGGGTCAGGCGGTGTGACTGGGTCAGGCGGTGTGACTGGGTGAGGCAGTGACTGTGGTGAGGCGGTTGTGACTGGGGTCAGGCGGTGTGACTGGGTCAGGCGGTGTGACTGGGTGAGGCGGTGAGTGTGACTGGGTCAGGCAGTGTGACTGGGTCAGGCGGTGAGACAGGGTCAGGCGGTGTGACTGGGTCAGGCGGTGTGACTGGGTCAGGCGGTGTGACTGGGTCAGGCGGTGTGACTGGGTCAGGCGGTGTGACTGGGTCAGGCGGTGTGACTGGGTGAGGAGTGTGACTGGGTCAGGCGGTGAGTGTGACTGGGTCAGGCGGTGTGACTGGGTCAGGCAGTGTGACTGGGTCAGGCGGTGTGACTGGGTGAGGCAGTGAGACTGGGTGAGGAGTGAGTGTGCCTGGGTCAGGCAGTGTGACTGGGTCAGGCGGTGTGACTGGGTCAGGCGGTGAGTGTGACTGGGTCAGGCGGTGTGACTGGGTCAGGCAGTGTGACTGGGTCAGGCGGTGTGACTGGGTGAGGCAGTGAGACTGGGTGAGGAGTGAGTGTGACTGGGTCAGGCAGTGTGACTGGGTCAGGCGGTGTGACTGGGTGAGGCAGTGAGACTGGGTGAGGAGTGAGTGTGACTGGGTCAGGCTGTGTGACTGGGTCAGGAAGTGTGACTGGGTCAGGCGGTGTGACTGGGTCAGGCGGTGTGACTGGGTGAGGAGTGTGACTGGGTTCAGGCGGGTGAGTGTGACTGGGTCAGGCGGTGTGACTGGGTCAGGCGGTGTGACTGGGTGAGGCAGTGAGACTGGGTGAGGAGTGAGTGTGCCTGGGTCAGGCAGTGTGACTGGGTCAGGCGTGAGTGTGACTGGGTCAGGCGGTGAGTGTGGACTGGGTCAGGCGGTGTGACTGGGTCAGGCGGTGTGACTGGGTCAGGCGTGTGACTGGGTCAGGCGGTGTGACTGGGTGAGGCGGTGAGACTGGGTGAGGAGTGAGTGTGACTGGTCAGGCAGTGTGACTGGGTCAGGCGGGTGTGACTGGGTGAGGAGTGAGACTGGGTGAGGAGTGAGTGTGACTGGTCAGGCAGTGTGACTGGGTCAGGAAGTGTGACTGGGTCAGGCGGTGTGACTGGTCAGGGCGGTGTGACTGGGTGAGGAGTGTGGATGGGTCAGGCGGTGAGTGTGACTGGGTCAGGCGGTGTGACTGGGTCAGGCGGTGTGACTGGGTGAGGCAGTGAGACTGGGTGAGGAGTGAGTGTGCCTGGGTCAGGCAGTGTGACTGGGTCAGGCGTGTGTGACTGGGTCAGGCGGGTGAGTGTGACTGGGTCAGGCGGGTGTGACTGGGTTGGGTCAGGCGGTGTGACTGGGTCAGGCAGTGTGACTGGGTCAGGCGGTGTGACTGGGTGAGGCAGTGAGACTGGGTGAGGAGTGAGTGTGATGGGTCAGGCAGTGTGACTGGGTCAGGCGGGTGTGACTGGGTGAGGCAGTGAGACTGGGTGAGGAGTGAGTGTGACTGGGTCAGGCAGTGTGACTGGGTCAGGAAGTGTGACTGGGTCAGGCGGTGTGACTGGGTCAGGCGGTGTGACTGGGTGAGGAGTGTGACTGGGTCAGGCGGTGAGTGTGACTGGGTCAGGCGGTGTGACTGGGTCAGGCGGTGTGACTGGGTGAGGCAGTGAGACTGGGTGAGGAGTGAGTGTGCCTGGGTCAGGCAGTGTGACTGGGTCAGGCGGTGTGACTGGGTCAGGCGGTGAGTGTGACTGGGTCAGGCGGTGTGACTGGGTCAGGCAGTGTGACTGGGTCAGGCGGTGTGACTGGGTGAGGCAGTGAGACTGGGTGAGGAGTGAGTGTGACTGGGTCAGGCAGTGTGACTGGGTGAGGCAGTGAGACTGGGTGAGGAGTGAGTGTGACTGGGTCAGGCAGTGTGACTGGGTCAGGAAGTGTGACTGGGTCAGGCGGTGTGACTGGGTCAGGCGGTGTGACGGGGTGAGAGTGAGTGTGACTGGGTCAGGCAGTGTGACGGGGTGAGGAGTGAGTGTGACTGGGTCAGGCAGTGTGACTGGGTCAGGCGGTGTGACTGGGTCAGGCGGTGTGACGGGGTGAGGAGTGAGTGTGACTGGGTCAGGCAGTATGACTGGGTCAGGCGGTGTGACTGGGTCAGGCGGTGTGACTGGGTCAGGCGGTGTGACTGGGTCAGGCGGTGTGACGGGGTGAGGAGTGAGTGTGACTGGGTCAGGCGGTGTGACTGGGTCAGGCGGTGTGACGGGGTGAGGAGTGAGTGTGACTGGGCCAGGCAGTGTGACTGGGGTCCGGCGGTGAGACAGGGTCAAGTGTGACAGGGTGAGGCAGTGAGACTGGGTGAGGCGGTGAGTGTGACTGGGTCAGGCGGTGTGACTGGGTCAGGCGGTGTGACTGGGTCAGGCGGTGAGTGTGACTGGGTCAGGAAGTGTGACTGGGTCAGGCGGTGGTGACTGGGTCAGGCGGTGTGACGGGGTGAGGAGTGAGTGTGACTGGGTCAGGCGGTGTGACTGGGTCAGGCGGTGTGACTGGGTCAGCGGTTGTGACTGGGTCAGGCGGTGAGTGTGACTGGGTCAGGAAGTGTGACTGGGTCAGGCGGTGTGACTGGGTCAGGCGGTGTGTGACCGGGGTGAGGAGTGAGTGTGACTGGGTCAGGCAGTGTGACGGGGTGAGGAGTGAGTGTGACTGGGTCAGGCAGTGTGACTGGGTCAGGCGGTGTGACTGGGTCAGGCGGTGTGACGGGGTGAGGAGTGAGTGTGCCTGGGTCAGGCAGTGTGACTGGGTCAGGCGGTGAGTGTGACTGGGTCAGGCGGTGAGTGTGACTGGGTCAGGCGGTGTGACTGGGTCAGGCGGTGTGACTGGGTCAGGCGGTGTGACTGGGTCAGGCGGTGTGACTGGGTGAGGCGGTGAGACTGGGTGAGGAGTGAGTGTGACTGGGTCAGGCAGTGTGACTGGGTCAGGCGGTGTGACTGGGTGAGGCAGTGAGACTGGGTGAGGAGTGAGTGTGACTGGGTCAGGCAGTGTGACTGGGTCAGGAAGTGTGACTGGGTCAGGCGGTGTGACTGGGTCAGGCGGTGTGACTGGGTGAGGAGTGTGACTGGGTCAGGCGGTGAGTGTGACTGGGTCAGGCGGTGTGACTGGGTCAGGCGGTGTGACTGGGTGAGGCGGTGAGACTGGGTGAGGAGTGAGTGTGCCTGGGTCAGGCAGTGTGACTGGGTCAGGCGGTGTGACTGGGTCAGGCGGTGAGTGTGACTGGGTCAGGCGGTGTGACTGGGTCAGGCGGTGTGACTGGGTCAGGCGGTGTGACTGGGTCAGGCGGTGTGACTGGGTGAGGCAGTGAGACTGGGTGAGGCGGTGTGACTGGGTCAGGCAGTGTGACTGGGTCAGGCGGTGTGACTGGGTGAGGCAGTGAGACTGGGTGAGGAGTGAGTGTGACTGGGTCAGGCAGTGTGACTGGGTCAGGAAGTGTGACTGGGTCAGGCGGTGTGACTGGGTCAGGCGGTGTGACGGGGTGAGGAGTGAGTGTGACTGGGTCAGGCAGTGTGACGGGGTGAGGAGTGAGTGTGACTGGGTCAGGCAGTGTGACTGGGTCAGGCGGTGTGACTGGGTCAGGCGGTGTGTGACGGGGGTGAGGAGTGAGTGTGACTGGGTCAGGCAGTATGACTGGGTCAGGCGGTGTGACTGGGTCAGGCGGTGTGACTGGGTCGTCGGCGGTGTGACTGGGTCAGGCGGTGTGACGGGGTGAGGAGTGAGTGTGACTGGGTCAGGCGGTGTGACTGGGTCAGGCGGTGTGACGGGGTGAGGAGTGAGTGTGACTGGGCCAGGCAGTGTGACTGGGTCAGGCGGTGAGACAGGGTCAGGCAGTGTGACAGGGTGAGGCAGTGAGACTGGGTGAGGCGGTGAGTGTGACTGGGTCAGGCGGTGTGACTGGGTCAGGCGGTGTGACTGGGTCAGGCGGTGAGTGTGACTGGGTCAGGAAGTGTGACTGGGTCAGGCGGTGTGACTGGGTCAGGCGGTGTGACGGGGTGAGGAGTGAGTGTGACTGGGTCAGGCGGTGTGACTGGGTCAGGCGGTGTGACTGGGTCAGGCGGTGTGACTGGGTCAGGCGGTGAGTGTGACTGGGTCAGGAAGTGTGACTGGGTCAGGCGGTGTGACTGGGTCAGGCGGTGTGACGGGGTGAGGAGTGAGTGTGACTGGGTCAGGCAGTGTGAAGGGGTGAGGTGTGAGTGTGACTGGGTCAGGCAGTGTGACTGGGTCAGGCGGTGTGACTGGGTCAGGCGGTGTGACGGGGTGAGGAGTGAGTGTGCCTGGGTCAGGCAGTGTGACTGGGTCAGGCGGTGTGACTGGGTCAGGCGGTGAGTGTGACTGGGTCAGGCGGTGTGACTGGGTCAGGCGGTGTGACTGGGTCAGGCGGTGTGACTGGGTCAGGCGGTGTGACTGGGTGAGGCGGTGAGTGACTGGGTGAGGGTGAGTGTGACTGGGTCAGGCAGTGTGACTGGGTCAGGCGTGTGACTGGGTGAGGCAGTGAGACTGGGTGAGGAGTGAGTGTGACTGGGTCAGGCAGTGTGACTGGGTCAGGAAGTGTGACTGGGTCAGGCGGTGTGGGACTGGGTCAGGCGGTGTGACTGGGTGAGGAGTGTGACTGGGTCAGGCGGTGAGTGTGACTGGGTCAGGCGGTGTGACTGGGTCAGGCGGTGTGACTGGGTGAGGCGGTGAGACTGGGTGAGGAGTGAGTGTGCCTGGGTCAGGCAGTGTGACTGGGTCAGGCGGTGTGACTGGGTCAGGCGGTGAGTGTGACTGGGCCAGGCGGTGTGACTGGGTCAGGCGGTGTGACTGGTCAGGCGGTGGTGACTGGGTCAGGCGGTGTGACTGGGTGAGGCAGTGCGACTGGGTGAGGACAGGAGTGGTGGACTTGGGTCAGGCAGTGTGACTGGGTCAGGCGGTGTGACTGGGTGATGGCAGTGAGACCTGGGTGAGGAGTGAGTGGTGACTGGGTCAGGCAGTGTGACTGGGTCAAGGATGTGTGACTGGGGTCAGGCGGGTGTGACTGGGTCAGGCGGTGCTGACGGGGTGAGGAGTGAGTGTGACTGGGTCAGGCAGTGTGACAGGGTGAGGAGTGAGTGTGACTGGGTCAGGCAGTGTGACTGGGTCAGGCGGGTGTGAACTGGGTCAGGCGGTGTGACGGGGTGAGAGTGAGTGTGACTGGGTCAGGCAGTATGACTGGGTCAGGCGGTGTGACTGGGTCAGGCGGTGGGACTGGGTCAGGCGGTGTGACTGGGTCAGGCGGTGTGACTGGGTGAGGAGTGTGACTGGGTCAGGCGGTGTGACTGGGTCAGGCGGTGTGACTGGGTCAGGCAGTGTGACAGGGTGAGGCAGTGAGACTGGGTGAGGAGTGAGTGTGACTGGGTCAGGCGGTGAGTGTGACTGGGTGAGGCGGTGAGACTGGGTGAGGAGTGAGTGTGACTGGGTGAGGAGTGAGTGTGACTGGGCCAGGCAGTGTGACTGGGTCAGGCGGTGAGACAGGGTCAGGCAGTGTGACAGGGTGAGGCAGTGAGACTGGGTGAGGAGTGTGACTGGGTCAGGCGGTGAGTGTGACTGGGTCAGGCGGTGTGACTGGGTGAGGCAGTGAGACTGGGTGAGGAGTGAGTGTGACTGGGTCAGGCAGTGTGACTGGGTCAGGCGGTGTGACTGGGTCAGGCGGTGAGTGTGACTGGGTCAGGAAGTGTGACTGGGTCAGGCGGTGTGACTGGGTCAGGCGGTGTGACTGGGTCAGGCGGTGTGACGGGGTGAGGAGTGAGTGTGACTGGGTCAGGCAGTGTGACGGGGTGAGGAGTGAGTGTGACTGGGTCAGGCAGTGTGACTGGGTCAGGCGGTGTGACTGGGTCAGGCGGTGTGACGGGGTGAGGAGTGAGTGTGACTGGGTCAGGCAGTGTGACTGGGTCAGGCGGTGTGACTGGGTCAGGCGGTGTGACTGGGTCCAGGCGGGTGTGACGGGGTCAGGCGGTGTGACTGGGTCAGGCGGGTGTGACTGGGTCAGGCGGTGTGACTGGGTCAGGCGGGTGTGACTGGGTCAGGCGGTGTGAACGGGTGAGGAGTGAGTGTGACTGGGCCAGCAGTGTGACTGGGTCAGGCGGTGAGACAGGGTCAGGCAGTGTGACAGGGTGAGGCAGTGAGACTGGGTGAGGAGTGTGACTGGGTCAGGCGGTGAGTGTGACTGGGTGAGGCGGTGAGACTGGGTGAGGAGTGAGTGTGACGGGGTGAGGAGTGAGTGTGACTGGGTCAGGTGGTGAGTGTGACTGGGTCAGGCAGTGTGACTGGGTCAGGCAGTGTGACTGGGTCAGGCGGTGTGACGGGGTGAGGAGTGAGTGTGACTGGGTCAGGCGGTGTGACTGGGTCAGGCGGTGTGACTGGGTGAGGAGTGAGTGTGACTGGGTCAGGCGGTGTGACTGGGTCAGGCAGTGTGACTGGGTCAGGCGGTGTGACTGGGTCAGGCGGTGTGACTGGGTCAGGCGGTGAGTGTGACCGGGACAGGCAGTGAGTGTGACTGGGTCAGGCGGTGAGACGGGGTGAGGAGTGAGTGTGACTGGGTCAGGCGGTGTGACAGGGTCAGGCGGTGTGACAGGGTCAGGCGGTGTGACTGGGTCAGGCGGTGTGACTGGGTCAGGCGGTGTGACTGGGTCAGGCGGTGTGACTGGGTCAGGCGGTGTGACTGGGTCAGGCGGTGTGACGGGGTGAGGAGTGAGTGTGACTGGGCCAGGCAGTGTGACTGGGTCAGGCGGTGAGACAGGGACAGGCAGGTGTGTGAGGCAGTGAGACTGGGTGAGGAGTGTGACTGGGTCAGGCGGTGAGTGTGACTGGGTGAGGCGGTGAGACTGGGTGAGGAGTGAGTGTGACGGGGTGAGGAGTGAGTGTGACTGGGTCAGGTGGTGAGTGTGACTGGGTCAGGCAGTGTGACTGGGTCAGGCGGTGTGACGGGGTGAGGAGTGAGTGTGACTGGGTCAGGCGGTGTGACTGGGTCAGGCGGTGAGTGTGACTGGGTCAGGCAGTGTGACTGGGTCAGGCGGTGTGACGGGGTGAGGAGTGAGTGTGACTGGGTCAGGCGGTGTGACTGGGTCAGGCGGTGTGACTGGGTGAGGAGTGAGTGTGACTGGGTCAGGCGGTGTGACTGGGTCAGGCAGTGTGACTGGGTCAGGCGGTGTGACTGGGTCAGGCGGTGTGACTGGGTCAGGCGGTGAGTGTGACCGGGACAGGCAGTGAGTGTGACTGGGTCAGGCGGTGAGACGGGGTGAGGAGTGAGTGTGACTGGGTCAGGCGGTGTGACTGGGTCAGGCGGTGTGACTGGGTCAGGCGGTGTGACGGGGTGAGGAGTGAGTGTGACTGGGCCAGGCAGTGAGACTGGGTCAGGCGGTGTGACTGGGTGAGGAGTGAGTGAGACTGGGTCAGGCGGTGTGACTGGGTCAGGCGGTGTGACTGGGTCAGGCGGTGTGACGGGGTGAGGAGTGAGTGTGACTGGGCCAGGCAGTGAGACTGGGTCAGGCGGTGTGACTGGGTGAGGAGTGAGTGAGACTGGGTCAGGCGGTGTGACTGGGTCAGGCGGTGTGACTGGGTCAGGCGGTGTGACTGGGTCAGGCGGTGTGACTGGGTCAGGCAGTGTGACTGGGTCAGGCAGTGAGACTGGGTGAGGAGTGTGACTGGGTCAGGCGGTGAGTGTGACTGGGTGAGGCGGTGAGACTGGGTGAGGAGTGAGTGTGACTGGGCCAGGCGGTGAGTACAAATCCCTGGCCCGGAGGAGCGGGGTGCTGGGGAGGGGCAGGGAAGCGGTGCAGCTGGAGCAGCCAGTGCGGTGAGAGGACAGGCGGCGGGCGGCCCCGTTCCTCTCGGGGCGGGGAGTTCAGGAGGCGCCTCAGGCTGGGAGCAGGTAGGGCTGACTGGGGTGTAAAAAGAATCACACCGGCTGCGGCTGAAGGAGAAGAAAGGCTGGAGGGCGAAGGGGAGGCAGCCCTATGAGGGCTGAGGGGCTGGTGTGGGAGGTGTGATGCTGAGAAGGGGGTGGCTGGTGTGTTGCGGAAGTAAAGACACCAGGACCTGCTGACAGGCCTGCTGCGGGGGGAGGAGGAGCGGAGAGCCGCCGGGGCTGACGGTCAGGAACCGAGGCCGTGGCAGGTCCCCGCCGGGCCGCCCCGGAACCAGGCCTGAGTCTGCAGCGGAGAAACGGAGGCTCGGGCAGGGAATGAGCACTGCCAAAGGCACAGGACCAGCCATGGTCTCCCAGACTCCTCCCGGCTCTCGGCCCCAGGTTACCGTCTCCACTTAGCTGCCATCCCCCCACGCGGAGTGGGAGGCAGCACCCCGGACAAGGCATGCACCTCGGTTTCTGGTGTCTGCCCCTCGGCCCTGGCCGCCCAGGGCCAGATAAGGAGGGCCCCCGCAGGGCCACTCAGTGACTCTTCACTCACCCCTGTGGTCCCCGTTATTCTCAGTTACAGCTGCTTCTGGAACCGCCCAGGTCACAGGGCTGGTCAGGGGGAATCCAATGTCGAACCCGAGTCTCTAAATCCAAGCTGGCGCACTGTGGCCTCTGGGGTGACTCACTAGGGCCAGATCTGCCGGGCCGGCAGGAGCACACGGCTGCCATGGAGAACGGGAAAGTAGGCCAGAATGAAATTGGGGGGGGGGGGGCGCGGCGGCAGCAGCGGCGAGGGGAACTCATCCTAACAAGCGGGTCTGCTGTGGGGATGCAGACAGGAGTGTGGAGCTGGGAGGGTGCAGGGAGGGAGCAGGGAGGGTACTGGGAGGGAGCAGGGAGGGTGCAGGGAGGGTGCAGGGATGGTGCTGGGAGGGTGCAGGGAGGGAGCAAGGAGGAAGCTGGGAGGGTGCAGGGAGGGAGCAAGGAGGAAGCTGGGAGGGTGCAGGGAGGGTGCAGGGAGGGAGCAGGGAAGGTGCTGGGAGGGTGCAGAGAGGGAGCAGGGAAGGTGCTGGGAGGGTGCAGAGAGGGAGCAGGGAAGGTGCTGGGAGGGTGCAGGGAGGGAGCAAGAAGGAAGCTGGGAGGGTGCAGGGAGGGTGCAGGGAGGGAGCAAGGAGGAAGCTGGGAGGGTGCAGGGAGGGTGCAGGGAGGGTGCAGGGAGGGAGCAAGGAGGAAGCTGGGAGGGTGCAGGGAGGGTGCAGGGAGGGTGCAGGGAGGGTGCAGGGAGGGTACTGGGAGGGTGCAGGGAGGGAGCAAGGAGGAAGCTGGGAGGGTGCAGGGAGGGTGCAGGGAGGGAGCAAGGAGGAAGCTGGGAGGGTGCAGGGAGGGTGCAGGGAGGGAGCAAGGAGGAAGCTGGGAGGGTGCAGGGAGGGAGCAAGGAGGAAGCTGGGAGGGTGCAGGGAGGGTGCAGGGAGGGTGCAGGGAGGGAGCAAGGAGGAAGCTGGGAGGGTGCAGGGAGGGTGCAGGGAGGGTGCAGGGAGGGAGCAAGGAGGAAGCTGGGAGGGAGCAGGGAGGGTGCAGGGAGGGTGCAGGGAGGGTACTGGGAGGGTACGGAGGGAGCAGGGAAGGTGCTGGGATGCAGGGAGGATGCTGGGATGCAGGGAGGGTGCAGGGAGGCCGAGGGTCCCTGGCAGGAGTAGGAAACACCTTTCCTGGCGCTACAGAGAAACGCCAGAACACACACACACACACACACACACACACCCCAAAACAAACAGGCGCTCCCACGGTAAACCAGCGGAGCGAGGCTCTTTGTGCTTTGCCATCTTTATAATCCAGTCCGGGCACTTTTCAAAAACGGATTCCAGTTGGCACTGGAGCAGAGCTGTGCCCAACTCAGAAAAACAAATCGAAGGAACTGCAGAATCTCAGAATGTCAGGATCTTGGACTGTTGGGTTCAGGTACCAAACAGACGCAGAGAACCGCCAGACCCCACCCCGGCCTCCCTCCCAGCTCCCCCTCAGCCATCCCAGGGGCTGGGGCTGGCTGTTGCACAATGTTGTACCTGCTGTTCCCACCTCCCCAAATGAATGCCCTCCCCACCTTTTTCTTTCTTTTTTTTAAAATATATTTTATTGATTTTTTACAGAGAGGAAGGGAGAAGGAAAGTCAGAAACATCGATTAGCTGCCTCCTGCACACCCCCCACTGGGGATGTGCCCACAGCCAAGGTACATGCCCTTGACCAGAATCGAACCCGAGACCTTTCGGTCCACAGGCCGACGCTCTATCCACTGAGCCAAACCAGTTTCGGCCCTCCCCACCTTTTTCATCTTCCAAATAGGAGTGAACGCCTTCTCTCCCTTCAAAACTCTCCTGGGAGGCGGCGACTCCGTCACTCTGCGACACCCTCCTCCCCAGTCACTCTCCCCACCCCGACCCCGCACACACTCCTGCTCGAGACTCAGCTACCCGCCTGTCTCCCCCATGAGCCCCTCTGACGGCTCGCAGCCCCACAGGGGCCTGGCATCGCTGGGACACCGGTCACCAAGCCTCTCACTGAATCCTCACCCAAACCTCTAAAGATAAAATAAAACCCAAAAGCACCCCCACAGAGCAGACTCACTCGGCCCACTTCACACAGAGGGAAGCTGAGGCTCAGAGGCCTGGACTCTGGGGGCCCACAGCACGTAAGTAGGGTGCCAGGCCTACTGCCCAGGCCTGCCCCCAGCCCCAGGCCTGCATGGGAACCAAGCCACTCAGGAGTGAATTCCGATTCCGAACTCTAGGATCAGCATGAGATCCAGGAGGGGCCACCGCTGTCCGGCACCGTGTCACCACCCCACAGTGCGGGAGGGGACGGGCCCCCCTTAGTCCCCATCTCTGCACACGGGCTGGCAGGCTGTGTGGCCACCGCCGGGCACGGGGCTAACCCCGGCTCCAGGGGAGCTGGCCCCGCCGGGGGGGGGGGGGGGGGGGGGGGATGGCACCCGGGACGCCCCCGAGCCCTGGCTTTCCCCGTGTTTGCGCACAGGCCGAGTCCCCGATAAGCTGTAGAGAGACCTGGGCCCGCAGCCCTCTGGCCTGCCAGCTCCACGCGGCGCCGCCTCTCTCGCCTGCACGGGACCCCTGTTCCCACGGGGCAGGAGGAGGCTCTGCCCCTGCCCCATGCCTCAGGCAGCCGGCTAGCTGACTGCTCGGCCCTCTCCACTCTGGCCTCGATGGCTGCCCTCTGCCAGGTGGCCATGCCCCTCACCTCACCCAGGATGCCTCTCTCTCTGGGAAGATGCGGAGTAAGGTGGCTGCCCCCTCCGCAGGTGGGGCGGTGGCATGGTGAGGGACAGCAGGCGTCCTGTCTCCTCCAAGAAGCTCCAGTTCATCGACTCGGCTCTCACCAGCCCTCTCCCGGCTGAGTGGACAGTCCCTCCCCTGGGCGGGCTCCGAGACTCCCGTTTGGGCCACTGCTCTCACCTCGTCCCTCCCAGCCTCTCAGGACCTCAAGCCATCCTCATGCTACCCCCACCCCCACCCCCCGCTGCTGAGACCCCAAACTGGCTCCTCAGTCCTACCCAGCCTGGCAGCCAGGCCTGTTGCTCCTCCCCCGGAACAACTCCCCAGTCATCAGCGTCACCTCTGGCCAGGCCAGCGTCACCTCTGGCCAGGTGATGACAGCAGCTTCCCAGTCTCTGTCCACTCTCGCCCCTGCACTGTCCCTTTTCAGCGGTTGGAAAGGTCTCTTTAAACCCGAACCAGATTGTGTCACCCACCCCTCCCCAACCCACCCCCCCACTCCCAGTGACCGCCCCCCCTCATACCTACCCCCACCCCCAACCCCACCCCCGCCCAGGGCTCAGACACCTCTCCCACAGCCTCTCCGCCTCCCTCCCCAGCCTCTCCGCCTGTCTCCCCAGCCTCTCCGCCTGCCTCCCCAGCTCACTCTGCCCCAGGACCTTCGTGCTTGGCTGTGCCCTAGGCCTGGAAGACCCGAGTCCCCAATTTCCCTGCAAGCTCCCCCTGGTCCCTTCTCAACCACCAAACCTCAATGCAAGACACCTCCTCCGAGAAGCCCTCCGGACCTGACTCCCAGATCTGCAATACTCTCCAATAAAACCATTTGTTACTGACAATGCCATCATGTGATTTATTCTGGTTTTGCTGTTTGTTGGTTCACTCACTGGGTGTACATCTCCCGGAGCCAGGCAGAGGGGCAAAGGCTCCGAGGGGAGCAGTGAGTAAGGCTGACAGGTGAACAAGGGCACAGGCAGCTCGGAAGCCGGGAGGAGGGAGTCCTCTCTCCTCTGCACCCCCGGCTTGTGCCCCCACTTGCACACCTGGGACCGGTGAGCTCCCTCCCTCCGACAAGTGGCTGCCAGTGCCGCTGAACCTGCCCCCCCCCCCCCCCCCGCCAGTGTCCCCGCCCAGTCCTCCGTGCTGCCTCCGGCCGTGGAAGCTGAGGGAAGGAGCCATCACGCTTTTGAGGAATGAGTCAGGCTGCCAAGGGCCCCCTTCCTGAGCTGGGCCCTGCCCCCCGTCATGTGAGGAAAACAGCTAGAGCCACGGCAGGCGCGTGACGGGCACTGGACAGCCACTGGGCTTCCGGAGGAGCCCCTGCAGCGCCACAGGGCTGGGGCGGGGCTGGGGCGGGGTGTGGGACCCCAGGGCCCTGCCCTGCACCGCCTTCTGCAGCCTTGAATGTGACCTGCTGGGGATTAGGCTGTAATCTTCCCAGAAGCTGTCCTGTCCCTCTGGCTCTCTGCGGTGGGGGCGGGGAATGGGCTCCTCTGGGCAGGGCCTGGTGAGCGTCCCCTCCCGCCCCATCCCCCAAATGCTGACACTCAGCTGGAGTGACCTGAAGGCTCCCCTCCCTCTGCCCGGTCCGCACCCTCCCCTCCTATCTGTGTCACAGGGGCCAGGGGCCGCATTAGGGAGGGAGACACTGAGACCCAGAGAGCGGTCAGGGCTCGGACCTGGTGGCAGAATTGCCGGATGCCCACCCCTCACTACCGCCGCCTGGCTGTGTCTGCCCTCCCTGCGGCGGCAATGCCAGCCCTGGAAAGGGGTGTGACCCCAACTGAGCACAGCTGAGCCCTTCCCGGGCGAACCTCCTGGGCGCCCCTGCCTTACAGGGAGGGAAACCGAGGCTGTGGGTCCCCCTGGGAGAAAGGGGCTGCTCGTCCTCACGCAGCGCCCGCCTCCGCCCCCTACACGCCTGCGCCTGCTCCCTGCTTCCCCAGGTCTTCAGAGAGGGGTCTGGTCCCAGGTCCTGCCTGGCATTCTGTTTTTTAAAAATATCTATCTTACTGATTCTAGAAAGAGAGAGAGCATTGATGATTGCCCCCTGCGTGACCCTGACAGGGGACCGACCCGAAACTGGGCAGTGCCGGGACCAGGAACCCAACTGGCGACTTTCGGTGCCCAGGCCCCTCAACGCCAGAGCCAGCGGCCAGGCCCAGCCTCGAGTTCTGGAAGGAAGGAAGGCACCGGCGGGGAGCTGCTGCTCTGAGTTCTCCCGCCAGTCCGCGGGCAGAAGGGAGGGGAGGACCAGGCGGGCTGGAGGGTCCGGAGGCTTCAGGGGAGGCGGCATTCGATTGGGCCTTGGAGGCTCTGGGAGACTGGACTAGGGGTGGGGGGCTGGGGGAGGGTGGAGCAGCGCACGCCACAGCGCAGTGCACCCACTGGGGAGTCCTTCCGAGATGCGGGCACGTGACAGTGACCCAACGGACCGGTGCCCGGCGCCCCTCACTGCGCTCCTGCCCGGCCTTTCCAGCTGGCTGACCCCCACCCATCTCGACCCGACCATCATCATCATCGCCCGTCCCCGACCCGAGGGAGTGCTCCCTCCGTGTTTTACCCGGTTTCCCTCCCTGGAGAGCAGGCCCCCCCCCCCCCCCCCCGCCCCGCACGCGCTCCGCGTGAACACTAACAGGAGACCAGGGTGTCAGGGTGTCTGCGTCCTGCGGCGCTGGGGCCGATGGGAGCACGCAGCCCTCACTGCCCGCCAGATGCGTGACGATCCATTAATACCGCAGCCCGGGGATTTGCAGCGTGAAGGTCGCGGGGACGGGGGGGGGGGGGGGGGGGGGGCTGAGTGCGTGAGAAAACCGCGGAGAGCTGGAGATGGGCCCGAGACAGGCTGGAAGCCCAGGAATGGCGAGGGCAGGGAGACGGCACGGGTGTGAGGTGATGGGAGAGAGCCAATGTGGGAGGGGAAACCGGGGAGGAGACGGGGAGAAGGAAGATGGGGAGGTTGCTGAGTCCTCAGTCAGTGAGAGGGCGGGGTCTAGTGACAGCGAGGAGGAGCCTTTGGGGGAGGGCCAAGGGCTCAGGCCTAAGGACCACTGATGGGATCAGGGCGGGGGGGGGGGGGCGGGGGGGGGGCGCGAGGGCTGGGAAGGCAGAGGGGTGGGGAGAGGCAGCCCCCTGAGGGAGCGCAGCTCCAGGAGAGGATGGGCAGGTGAGGACAAGACTGAGGGGGGAGGGCCGCCAAGGAGGTGACAAGCCGTGAGGGTGGTGGCGGTGGGGGCGGGCTCTGCCCTGACTGGGGGCAGAGGCGGGACTGCAGGAGCGGCGCCAGGGCAGGCATCGGAGGGAGAGGCAGTGGCCTGGGCTGGCTCTCGGCGAGGGACTGGCTGATCCTGCGCTGGTGTGAGATTCGAACCTGGGAGAAAGGTCCGGAAGCTGCCGCAGGAGCCAGGCCCAGCAGAGGAGGGGAGGAAGGGCCCCGCTGAGAGGAAGCGGGGTCCGGGGGGGGGGGGGGGGGCGGTTACAGTGCCATTTATAACGAGGGACGTCCCGAGGGTGGGGACACAGGCCCTGTCCTCGCCCCCCATGAGTTACTGGAGGAGTTCCGGGCTGTTGGGGTTCCTGGACAATGACCTTCTCAGCAGTCTGGATCTGACAGCTTGGAGCCCCTTTCCCACATCCTCTTCCCACCGCCCCTGGCCCACAGAGAGGAGCTGAACAAAAGTCCATGCCCAGGAGGGGGCCCCCCGGAAACACAGGGGCACAACTGCCCCCCAGGCCCCACTGACACTGCTCTGCTCACACACGAGCCTGCGGCCCAGGCGCCCCCAAAACTTTGGGGCGAGGGGGCAATGGTCCTTAACATCACTTCTTTAAAGACCAAGCAGTTCTAAAGTAGCCAACCCATAACCCACTAGCAGCAAGAGGGGGGCTCTCTGAGCATGGAAAGGTTGGGAACCATCAGCCCAGTCCGGACCATCCTTCTCCGATCTGACAAGTGGGGAAACTGAGGCACAGAGAGCCTGGCATCTTGCTCAAGTCGGTGGCCAGTCCGGTGGGAGTGGGTGCAGCAAGTGCCCTGCCCCGCCTCTCCTTCCCCGGAAAGACAGCTGGTCTTCCTGGGTAGGCAGTGTGGCTCCCTCGCCAGTGCTGCCATCTGCCCTCTCCCTCTCCCCCTCCTCCTCCCTTTCTTCCTCCTCCTCCGGCTTTAACTCCTCTCTGCCTTTCCTCCCCCAGACTTTGTTCTTTCTCTCCAGGCTCAGGCCAGCCTGACAGCCTAACACAGTGATCGGCAAATCATGGCTCTCAAGCCTCATGCGGCTCTTTGGCCCCTTGAGTGTGGCTCTTCCACAAAAATAGCATGGCCTGGGAGAGTCTATGTTGAAGAAGTGGCATTAGAAGAAGTTTAAAAAATCTGGCTCTCAAAAGAAATGTCAGTCATTGTACTGTTGATATTGGCTCTGTTGACTGATGAGTTTGCCGACCGCTGGGCAACAGCTCTGCACAAGCAGACCCGCGGGGGCACCTGGAAGCAGGAAGCAGGGGCCCCGTCCCCGAAGTCAGTGTGGGCTGTGATCCTGGCAGCTCCAGTCAACCTCTCCGGACCTCAGCTCCTCACCTAGAGTGGGGCCACAAAACCCGCCTGGACCGAGACAGCGTGTGCCCAGGAGGAGTGGACTGTAGGGCAGGCCCTTTATTTCTATTATTTTTTTAAATATACTTTTATTGATTTCAGAAAGGAGGGGAGATAGAAACACCAATGATGAGGGAGAATCATTGACTGGCTGCCTCTTGCACGGCCCCTATTCGGGGGGAATCGAGCCCGCAACCCGGGCATGTGCCCTTGGCCGGAATCGAACCTGGGACTCTTTAGTCTGCAGGCTGATGCTCTACCCACTGAGCCAAACCGGCCAGGGCTGGCAGGGCCTTTAAATGTTTATTTCTACAAACCTTCCTATCCGCCCCACACCCAGGCACCTCAATCCCATGTCACAGATGTAACAGAGGCTCCCAGAGGCCTGGGATTCTCCAAGGTCCCGTTCTGGGGGTCTTGCTCTTGATGCTAAACTCTCCCAGCCCCCCAAGCTCCTGCGCCGTCCCAGACACAGGAAACGCCAACACAGCTGGCAGAATCCTATCAGCCAACATCTCCAGGACACCACCCTGCCCTGACCCCACCCTACACCCGCCTGCAGGATGGACCGCCACGGCTTAGCCACAGGCAGGGGAAGAGGCGAGAAAGTTCCAATACCGTTAGCGGTAAATGTCATTGGCCCATCTTTACGGGCCTCACTCTGAGTGACAGGATGAGGACAGGTCAGATAAGACCACGCGTTTCCTGCCAGACACCCGCCCCAGAGCCCTCTCCACCACACGCTGGCAGTCACTGGGAGCTTCCAAAACACACCTCTCCTCTGCCTAAAGCCCCTCCCCCGGCTCCCCAGGGCCCTTGGATCAAGTCCAGCTCGTGTACCTGTCACCTGGGCCCCTGCCTGGGCTGTCTACCCCGACTTGCCTTTTGACTCATCACTCTCACTGATATACTGGGGCTCCCAAGAACACACCATCATCAAACCCACTCAGACCTTGTGCACATTCTGTTCCCCTTCCCACTTCTTTACCAGAATCAGCTCAGGAGTCACCTCCCCCTGGAAGCCCTCCATGCTTCCACCTGCAGAGGTAACTACACCCCACTGCATCTCCTTGATTGTGCTTGTCAACTCAGTTCTGCTCCCACTGGACCGAGAGCATCTCCGGGACCGGGCACATGTGGAATGAACGAACGCAGGCCGAGGCTGTCTCCACGGGCACCCCGTCCACACAACGTCTGAGGCATGACGACCACAGCGTGCAATCCAGCTGGGAGCTGGGACAAGGGGTCTTGTCTGGAAGCTGCTACGTTTGCAAAGTGAAGCCAGCTTTCATACTCAGTGCTCACTTGTGATAATTAAGGGGTGATGGGAAAAAAGGGTGTAAAGTCTCCCCCCTGAGCTACCCCTTGGTGCCCCTGCGACCCAGGCAGGAAAGCCACGGGGAGTGGGTATTGAATGAGGACCCCAGAGACCACCTCAAACCGCGCCTCTGACAGTCTGAGCCTGGAACGGATGAATACGTTCCCACCACACTCTGCCCCACTTCCGTTTTCTGGGGGGGGACCCACACACCCCACTTACAGAACCCCCAATGCCCTTAAGAGATCAACCCTGAAAATGGCAAACTCTCAAACATTTTACTATTTTATTTTGCCAAAACAGGAAATTAATTTGAAACACCGTCTCATCTACCAGCACCGATATTCTCCCCCACAGGTCATGTGAATCCCGACAGACAGACTAAGAATTCTAAACAGAAGGTGGTCCCTTACATCAAATCGGTCAGCCCCCTTTGTCCCACTCAGCTCCAGCAAAAAGGAGACACTATAGGCTATAGTCATGGGGCAGAGGGGGTGATCCAGGCGCAGGGGGTGGGCGCAGCAGGGAGTGGCAACAGATCCCCTGCCCCCACCCCCCCACAGCCCCATCTCCCCACAACCTGGCTCAGAGGCAGCAGCTCTGGGCTTGCCCTAGATACTGTCCCAACTCAGCCAGACCCTCCTCACCCAGGGCAGGAGCTGTCAGAGGGCTCACCAGCTCTCCCCCTACCTTTACCAACATGGCATTACCCTGACAGGTATGTGGGGGGTGGGGGGGCAGAGGGAGCACAGGGGCAGAGGGGAGCTGAGAAGTCAGGAGACAGGGGGTCCTAGGCCTGCTTCTGCCCCAGCCGGGGCCTGGGGGCTCAGAGGGCTCAGGTTCAAGGGGGTCCAGGTTTGGCGAGGCCTGGAAGCTTAGATGGCCCGGGGCCCTCTTTCAGAAAAAGGTTTTCTTACAGATATTACAGAATCACCCGCCCACTGCTCACAGCGCCGGGCGCCTCGGAGCTGCAGGAGTCTAGGCAGCACGGGAGTCCGGAGAGAGTGACCAACAGGCTGCGTTTGAGGCTAGGGGGGTCCCAGGGCCTGGCACTTGCAATGCGAAAGCTGGGAAAGTTCCAGCAAACCGGGAAGAACTGGTCACCCCAGCCCTGGAGTGCAGGCTCCATTGGCGAAGATGGAGCTTCCCCGCCCCATGTACTAGGGAGCAGGAGGGTGAAGGGTATGCCCCCAACATACTAAAATGTCTCAGCATACCACTATTCGGAAAAGACTGGACGAAGCCCTGGCCGGTGTGGCTCAGTGGGCTGGGCGTCGTCTGGTTCCCTGAAAAGTCTCGTTTGATTCCTGGTCAGGGCACATGTCCAAACTACAGGCTCGATCCCCAGTGGGGGGTGTGCAGGAGGCAGCCAATCAATGTTTTGCTCTCACATTAAAGTTTCTCTCTCGTTCTCGCTCTCGCTCTCCCTTCCTCTCGCTCAAAAAATCATGCAAAAAGGAAAAAGTCTGGAAGGAGATAGCAGCCCTCCCTAAATGGTGGGATTTCACGATTGCTTTCTTTCCAAACTTTTCTTTATTGTGACAAAAAGCACATAACACAAAACTTACCACCTTAACTATTGTTAAGTGTCCGGTGCAGTGACATTAAGTATATTTATACTGCTGTGCCTCCACCACAAGTGATTTAAATATTTTCCAGTAACTGACAGGCCTCACTTTTGTGAGCAGGAAAAACAACTGTATTTAGGCGGGCCGGGGCGGCTCAGTGGTTGAGGCTGAACCAGCAGGCCTCGGTTCCATCCCGGTCAGGTCACAGGCCTGGGTTGCGGGCTCCATCCTCAGTGTGGGGTGTGCAGGAGGCAGCCGATCCGTGATCCTCTCTCATCATTGATGTTTCTCGCTCTCTCCCCCTCTCCCTTCCGCTCTGAAATCAATGAAAATATATTTGAAAAATAATAGAAAGAAAGAAAAAGAAACCATATTTAAAGGCATCAGGGTTAGGAGGCTGTGGGGGCAGGAAGATTTGGGTCCCGATTCTCCCTCTCCCACCGACGTGCTCGTCACCCTGGCTTCTCGGAGCCCCAGGTTCTTGCAGTGTGACACAGGCAGCTGCAGGGACCGCTGGGTGACCGCCACAGCGCCCCCGCATACAGCGGTGCTCATCAAAGTTACGTTTTCTTCCTTCTGCATCCCAATGTGCACATCTGTAAACCTCCTCATCCCTCCAGCCCCAAATGGACACCACTTCCTCGATGAAAGCTCTCTGGTTCCCAGAAACAGGCAGGATAACCTCTCTCCTGCTCTCACCCTCGGCCTGAGGGTGCCTGGCTCACTCCACAGTGGGACTGAGGGCTGCGTCTGAGTCACGCCACCTTCCCTCGGGGCCAGCAGACTCAACCACGCTTTGCTAAATGAAGCCATCACAGGCAGAATGGACCCAAGCAGACCAACTTCCCAACCCCCTCACAAAGCCAGTGGCTTCGCCCTCCCAGGCCAGTGGCCCAGGACCAGCAAAGGGGGGCAAGGCACGCAGCCAGCCCACCTGGCCAGGCCGGTGACGCCTTGAGCTCTGCCTCTGCCAAAGGCCTATTGGGTCTCTGGGGAGCTGGAGCTGGCATAGCTGAATGAATCCAGTGCCACAGACCCTCATGGATGCGCCAAGGGTGCCAGGCCTTGTCCTGGCACTGGGGACCCAGAAACTAACAGAACAGGGCTTCCTGCCCTGAAAGAGCTCCCCGTAAGGTGAGCAACTTCCCGGGACACAAAGAGATTTGAATGGTTTTAGGCCAAAAAAGGTAGCTCCGTCGGACCCTAATCTGGCCCTGAAAACCCAGGAAATGAGGGAGCTAGAGCACCCGAGGGCTCGCTGGCGTTAGGTGCAGGCCCCTGGCATCGCCGACAGTGCCATCGACCAGCATCTCCAATCAGGACCTTCCAGTCTGGGCACGGGAATTGTCCTCGGGGCGTAGAAGCAAGACCTCTAGTGAGGGTGTCCGGGCAATGGCTAGCCGACCCTCAGGAGCTCAGGTGCCTCCCTCCCAGACCACAGCAAGCCTTCCTTCCCTGGGTCCTGATTCTCCATCTCCCACCTACACGCCACAGCCCTGCGAACCCCTCCACGGGTCCCAGCCTCCTCTCCTCCTTCTCAGGTCTGAACAGGGACCCCACTCCGTCCTCTGTACTGGGGTGTTCACCCCCCACCAGGCTGCCGGTCCAGAGCAGGCCTTTCTGTTTTCACTGTGAGGAGGGGACCTTTCCCAGGGTCTCCCAACCCCCAAAAGCATCCAGGTGTATGTGGTGGAGGGGAGAGGCGATGTCAGGGATTCCCGGGCTCAAGGAGGCTCCTCCCCAAATTGGGAAACTGAGGCTTCGAGAGGAGGGGACTCTCCCAGCTCAGAATTTAACTTCTGGTTTCCCGTGAACGTTTCTTGGGCGGTTTCCAGCCCAAGGTCACGCCGCGGAGGAGAGGCAGCTCCCTGGTGGAAGCCAGGTATCTGGCTCCCGAGGCATCGCTCCACACCCTCCGGACTGCCATGGAAACCTGGTCCGCTCCTCTACGAACGGCACCCGCAGGCGCGGCGTGCACCCCGCCAGATGTTCCACGCCCTGATCCACCCCCAAAAAACGGCCCCTTGAAACCGGCTCCGTCCCCACGGCCGCCGGTCCTCCCGGGCGGCCGCGCGCAACCCGAGCTGCAAGCTGCAGGGCCGCGGCCTGGAGGTCACGGCGAAGGCGGGGGCGGGGGCGGCGGAGCTCTCGACTGGGGTCACCGGGAAGCGAGGGCCCCAGGAGCTGCGGCGGGCGCTCCCCGCGAACGTCGAGACCCCCGCCCCCGGGGCCCGGGAAGAGGGAAGAGGCGGGCCCCGGCAGCCCACAGGACCGGGCTCCCCCGGGGTGCTGCGGCCCTGCCCCGGGTCCGATGGGGTCGGCGTCCAGCCGGGCACGCCGCCCGTACCCGCGCCCCCACCCACCCCCGGCGCGGCCCGGCCACCAGCCGTCCTTACCCAAGACACGACGCGCAGGATGGTGTGCGGCTGCCGGACCAGGGTGAGGGGGTCGAAGGCGCCCCCGGCCTTGCCCGCTCCGTACGCACCCCCTTCCATCGTGCCTGCACCCGCACGGTGCCCCTCGCTCGGCGCGCGCCGTCGGGCCGTGCGCGTGCGCGGCGCCCCCGCCCGGTCCCCGGCTCGATCCGCGCGGCCCGGGCTCCCGCGAGAGGGCGCTGTGCTCGGGGATGTGGGCGGGGCTGTGGGCGGGGCTCCAGCGAGAGGGCGCTGTGCTCGGGGCTGTGGGCGGGGCCGAGCACGGGCCTGTGGGCGGGACTGTGGGGGCCGTGGGCGGGGCTGAGGGCGGGGCTGTGCGCGGGCTGTGCGCGCCCCCGTGCTCCCAGCGCATCTGCCTCGCAGCCTGCGGGGGGCGCGCTCGTGGTGACCTCTTTGCGAGGTGGGGGGGTGGGGAGGAGGCGTGTGCAATAAATGCGGGATGTGTGCCGCCCTAGGGCTGCGGGTCTAGCTGGCCCCCTCCCCCAGGACACTCCCCCCCGCCCCAGCCTAAGGCTCCGGCTGAAACCTTCTCCCGCCTTTATCGGCTTATTTCCTGTCGCTCTGTCCGCCTCCACCAGAGGGAGAGACAGGGGCGGCGGGCGGCCTCCTCGGAGGGGCTGGCACACAGTAGGTGCCCCGTGAGGGTTTCGGGAAGGAATGAATGAACTGCGAAGGGATAATTCTTCTCTCAGAGCCCCCCAAAGCCCCACTCCACGGAGGACCTGTCCCCCCGGCTTTTGCACTGACGTCATGCGGGTCCCCGTGTCTGCGCATCACCCACCCCAGCCCAGGGGGCCGACGCCGGGCGCAGAGGTGGAGGCGGAGGGAGAGCAATGCATTCTCTAGGAGACGTCTCCCCGACCCCAGCGCCCCACCCTTTTCTTTAATCCAGTAATTACGTGTGTAATTATTCGTTCTTTGTTGTCCCCCGCCAGCCTGTGAATTTTGTCTTTCCGGCTCCCCGCTGTAGCCAAGAGCGCGGCACACAGTGAGTGCTCAGTAAACACACCCCGGTTCCCATCACCCCATCTCAGCCCAGGCTAGAGCTCTGGGTTCCCACCGAGGCTGGGGGCGTAGTGCGGGGTGCAGCGGGAAGAACCACCATCCAGGGCTGGTCCTTCGCGGCCTGGGGTCCGCAGGGCCTCTCTCTGCGCCTCCAGTTAACCTCCAGGGGGTCCAGGAGCCGGCTGGGCAGGGTTATCTGCAGAGGTTTCTGCACGTGGTAATGTCAGGACACGGAGGAAATGTGAGACGGGCGTGAGAGCGCCTGGTATACATTTTAAAAAATAATCCTCACCCGAGGATATGTCTTTATTGATTTTAGAGAGAGAGGGAGGGAGGGGGGAGAGAGATAGAAACATCCATTGTCTGCCGCCCGAATGAACCCGGAGGAGGTACCAAACCCAAAACCTTTTGGCGCACAGGGTGACGCTCCAACCAAGCGAGCTGCTGGCCCGGGCACAGCTGGAACTGCCATACATTTCCGGTGAGAATACAGCGACCGTACAGCCTCCGAGGAAAACACTTTCTTATGAAGTTAACTATGCATTTACCATGCGGGTCTGCAATTGCTCACCTACTTACCTCAGGGAAATGAAAAGTTAGGTTTACGCAAAAATCCGTACAGTGATATTTACAGCAGTTTTTATTTTATTAATAGCCAAAACCTGTAAACAACTCAAATGTCCCTCGACTGGGAAATGTATACACAAACTGTGAACAGCCGTATAGTATAGCAGAATACTACTCGGGAATAAGGCACAAATGATTGATACGACCACATGGGTGAACCTCCAATGCATTATATTCGGTGAAAGAAGCCAGACTGAAGACTGCAGATTGCACAATCCTCTTTATGTGACATTCAGGCAAAAACACAGGGAGAGAAAACAGGTCAGTGGTTGCCAGGGCCTGGGAAGGGGGGCTGATGTGACAAGGGAGGGTGTAGAATTTACTTCTTTAAAAAAAATATTTATTGATTTTTTGCAGAGAGGAAAGGAGAGGGATAGAAAGTCAGAAACATCGATGAGGGAGAAACATCGATCAGCTGCCTCTTGCACACCCCCCACTGGGGATGTGCCCGCAACTAACTCACATGCCCTTGTCCGGAATCGAATCTGGGACATTTCAGTCTGCAGGCTGATGCTCTATCCACTGAGCCACACCGGTTTCGGCTAGAATTTACTCCTAAGGAGCATATGAAATTTAGGGGGATGATAGAATCATTTTATATATTCTTTATGGTGATGATTACATGATTAACTATGTATGTTTGTCAAAACTTGCAGAACTGTCCATAAAAAGGGTGATTTTCACTATACGTAAATTATATCTAATTTTTGAAATTATAACATAGGGAAAAAAAGTGCGGAAGTGTGAAGGGTCAAATCACTGAGTAAAATTTACATCAGCGACTAAGAGTCATTCATGTATTCCATTCAATAAATATCTGTTTGAGCCCTAACCAGTTTGGCTCAGTGGACAGAGCTGAAAGGTCTCAGGTTCGATTCTGGTCAGGAGCATGTTCCTTGGTTGCGGGCGCATCCCCAGGAGGTGTGCAGGAGGCAGCTGATCGATGTTTCTAACTCTCTATCCCTCTGCCTTCCTCTCTGTAAAAATCAATAAAATATTCCGTATTTTCCAGCGTATAAGATGACTTTTTAACCCAGGAAAATCTTCTCAAAAGTGGGGGGTCGTCTTATACGCCGGGTGTAAAAATACCGTAGCTTGCAGTTATGATGGGCATTGCTAACTCTCCAGGGACTTGCCCGGCACTTGCTCTCTCTCTATTGTTTGTAATCTTCCTTCTATCATCAGCAGTTCCAGTCGTCTTATACGCCGGAAAATACAGTATTTTTTAAAAAATTTCTTCGAAGCCACCTTGCACAGGCTTTGTGCTGGGCCTGGGGGCATAGGACTGAAGAATTTAGACACTGTCCCTAATTTGCCAGCACTAGGGTGTGAACGCACCAGTGAATTAAATCTCAGAAAGGGTGTTTAGGAACCTGAGATTCCAACTCAGATATTCTTGGGCAAATGGCTTCTGCTCTCTGGACTGGTTTCCTCATCTGAGAAAAAAAAGAAAGAAAGAAGCATAGTAGCTACCTCTGAGGACTATTGTCAGGATTAAATGACAATGCATAAAATGTGCCTGATACAAAGAAAGAGTTTAGTACACATTATTGCCCTCCTCATCCAGTTGGTTTTCAACAAGATATATACAAGGTATGGAGGCGTTTTCTTAAAGACGTGACGCTGTCAATGGCGAGTAGGTTTCCACGCTCCTCCCTGAACCCCTACTTGATAGCTACCCCTGCGGGTTATAGAGACATCTCTTCTTCCGTCTGCGTTTATGTTCTGCTCTGTGTTCGCCGCAAGGCCAAAGGTGGATGTCAAGCTGTTCTTTGTAGGTCAAGCTTTTGCAAACCCAGGGCTGCCTACATCTTGCCAATTGGAATTCCCAGCCCAGGCCAAGCCGCATCCCTCCTTGGCTCCTCTGCTGCCCCCTGGAGGCCGCTTTGGTATAGAAGCTGTTAGGCGTGTGTCAGTGTCAATTGCCTGGGCAGAGGGCAAATACATTCACTGTATTTGAGTGGGTGAGCCACAGCACAATTACAAATTTAAAAATTTGTCTCTGGCACCTATTTTATTTTATTTTATTTTATTTTTCTTTCTTTTCTTCTTCTTCTTTTTTTTTTTTTGAGAGAGGGAGAGAAAGGAAGGGAGACGGATAGAGAGATGGAAACATCGATGAGGGAAAATCGATGAGAGAATCATTGATGGGCTGCCTCCTGCACGCCCCTACTGGAGATGGAGCCTGCAGCCCCGGCGTATGCCCTGACCCGGAGTGGATCTGGTGACCTGAAGGGCCACATCTGGACATAATAAAACGGCGGTTGCTTTGAGCCACCGCTTTGCTGTAGAGTGTTTGTTGCCTGGGAATAGATAACCATAACCACAGACCAACAGAAACTTCTGCTGCAGACACACAGCAATGTGAGAGGACTGATGCCACAGGCGTTGGGCTCTGGGTCCAAGTAGACACCACAAGAGACAGAACCTGAGCCAGGCCTCTGTCTGAAGCCAGCGACGAGGGTGGCACTCGGCCACGGGGGAGTAAAAATGAAATGGCAGGGGTCCCTGCCTGGGACTCTGGCTTAGAGAAAGCGGTGGGTATAGGGAGGGAGGACAGAGATTTGGAGCTTTAGGGTGCACAGCTAAGGCCGAGTGTCCCCGGTGTGTCCCTGAGGAGGAACCCTAAAATGCCACTGTGAGGTCTGCTTCTGGATCGTGGGCTGGGGAACCTGGGTAGAGGCAACAACAATCTAAACCTGGACAGACAGGGCAAGCACAGAGGGAGAGAGAGAAAGACGGGGACAAGGGAAAGCAAAACCCTGCCCCTCCATGTGAGGCTGGAAACCCCAATTCCAAAAGCCTTATGGAACTTCACCACTCACAGCAAGCGGGCCACGAAGCTACTGCCGATGAGATCTTCATCTTAGAGAAAGATAAGACCTTATTCTGTATCCTAAGAGTAATATGCAAATTGACCATACCTTTGCTACACCCACAAGCCATGCCCACCAGCCACTCAGGGTGGGGGTGGGGCTTATGCTGCTGGGCCCCTGGTGGGGCAGGGTTGAGGAGGCCAGCACGCGCTGGCCAGGGGGGAGGCAGGGCCAAGGCCCATGCTAGCTGGGCGAGAGCTAGCTGGGGGCGGGAGAGGCCTGGGCCAGGGGGGAGGGGTGCAGAGGCATGGCTGTGACGGAGCCAGCCATGGGCCTCATTGAAGGATGATGGCTGGGTGCCCAAGGCCTAAAGCTTTGGCCAGAGGCTTTAGGCCTTGGGCAAGCTGGGGGTGAGTGGTCAGTAGGACATCCCCTGAGGGCTCCCAGTATGTGTGAGGGGGCAGGTTGAGCTGAGGGGTCACCCATCCCCAGTGCACGAATTTTGTGCACCAGGCCCCTAGTCCTATATAAAAGGCTAATATGCAATTCGACCAAACGGTGGAGCCACGGGCCGGTATGACCCAGGGGGCAGACGCTCAATGCAGGAGCTGCCCCCTGGTGGTCAGTGTGTTCCTACAGCGGGAGTGCCAAGCTGGGCTCATAGCTAACGAGTGTAGTGATGTTGGTGGGAGCCTCTTCTGTCTCCTTGGCAGAATTAAGGATGTCCGACTGTGGGCCTAAGCTGTCAGTCAGACATCCCCCAAGGGCTCCCAGACTGCTAGAGGGCACAGGCTGGGCTGAGTGCACAAATTTCATGCACTGCGCCTCTAGTCCTTAAAATAAGCATCCCTGGAACCCCCAGAGAAAGAATATTAAGAAGAAAAAGAACAGAACCAACAGTATGAAAGTCTAGATAGCCACACACACAAAAAAAATTAAAATGCTAGGAAAAAAAGAATGGATAGCAAAAGGACCAAAAAAGAAGGAAGGTGTGAACCCAGAGAGGTGAGCTTCCGGGACACTGTGTCTGCTCCCTGCTGCCCTGAAATGGTAACAGCCTGGAGGTGGAACTGGAGACCTGGGAGGCGGCTGGGCCCACCAAGGCGCAGTCTGATTTGGACCCCACAGGAGGCTTTGATGTCTAGAGGTACATGCTCTCCTTGGCCACCTGAGCCAGAGGGCAGAGGGCAAAGAACGCAGGCTGTCTTGGGCTTCACACAGGATAGAGGGGGACCCTGACTTTATTCAGCCAGCCCTCCTGCCCAAATCACTCTGTCTGCCTACTCTGAAGAATCCCAGATTGAGAATTTAGCTTCACATGGTGCTGGGTTGGTGGTCCCCCCCCACCCCACCCCAGGGCCCAGGGAAATGCAAATCTTCTCAATCCAAGCCTTGGAAAATTCTAGCAGATAAAATTTTCTCAAATAAGAGCTCAAGCCGAAGCCGGTTTGGCTCAGTGGATAGAGCATCGGCCTGCGGACTGAAGGGTCCCAGGTTCGATCCGTTCAGGGTCATGTACCTGGGTTTCGGGCACATCCCCAGTGGGAGGTGTGCAGGAGGCAGCTGATCGATGTTTCTCTCTCATTGATGTTTCTAACTCTCCATCCCTCTCCCTTACTCTGTGTAAAAAATCAATAAAATTTATTTAAAAATAAAATAGAAAGCAGGGTGGGGCACAGAAGTCACTAACAAATGAAAGTTCATTGGAGTTTAGAGTGAAATAGCTTCTCATTGGCTGAGCTGTGGCATCCCCTCCCCTCCCTCCCTCCCTCCCTCCCTCCCTCCCTCCCTCCTTTCCTTCTTTCTATTGTCTGGCCTTATTGCAGGCCAAGAAGAAAGCCTTCCTTCCTGCTGCCGCTAGGGAAGTAAATGCACTTCCCATTTGGAGATGCCAAGTATGTCTCTTCCTGCTCAGGGTGATTGAGAATGAGCGGTAGGCACGGGAGCTCCCCCTACAAGCCTTCCTGACTGCAATTTTAGTTGCTGTTATTCATTTTCACTATCGCAAATCAAAAAGATGCAAAATCTATTCCATTACACATTAACAGAACCTTAAGTTATTCTGCAACGTAATGAATGTACATAGCTCACTCTGAACTCGAAAGGTCGGCCCGGCTGGCGTAGCTCAGTGGTTGAGCATGCACCTGTGAACCGGAAGGTCACTGGTTTGATTCCTGGTCAGGACACATGCCCAGGGCTTGATCTCCAGTACGAGACCTAAGAGGCAGCTGATCAATGCCTCTCTCTAATCATTGACGTTTCTATACCCCTCCCCCCCCCCCCTGCCTGCCAGCCAGGCGAGGGGAGCGGAAGGGGCGGCCTTTGTTGTCAGTAGTTCTGATGTGAAAAGGGGCAGCACAGTCACTTAAACTGATCCAACCTCTTTGTGTATTGCAAAGGTAAGCAGCTACAAGAAGTAAAATAAGAAGGCAGCTCTAACCGGTTTGGTTCAGTGGATAGAGCGTCGGCCTGTGGACACAGGTGTCCCAGGTTCAATTCCGGTCAAGGGCATGTACCTTGGTTGCGGGCACATCCTCAGTAGGCGGTGTGCATGAGGCAGCTGATCGATGTTTCTCTCTCATCGATGTTTCTAACTCTCTATCCCTCTCCCTTCCTCTCTGTAAAATATATATACATATTTAAATATATATATATTTAAAAAATAAAAAGGCAATGCTTGGAGAACGCACAGTGCATATTGGCGGCGTGTGTCTCATTACGACTCGCCTGCTGGCTTCTCCTGTTCAATCTTTTCTTTTGAAGGCTGTGGACTTTTCTCTTGTATTTCTGTTCTCTTCAGTTTAGACTTGGTGAGTGGTCAATCGCAGCCATACCGGGCTTGGCAGACCTGGTTGCAGAGGAAGCAGTGAGGTGCGTGAACGAGAGGAGTCCGAACCTGCTCAGTGACCGCCCCCGAGTGGGGCCATCAATAAGAAATGTACTTGTTTAAAAAAACCCAAATG
The DNA here is from genome assembly GCA_027563665.1 of Antrozous pallidus. NCBI lineage: Eukaryota > Metazoa > Chordata > Mammalia > Chiroptera > Vespertilionidae > Antrozous > Antrozous pallidus. Next base: position 113,797,050 of record CM050513.1, on the reverse strand, counting down.
TTGGCATTGTCCAGAAAAAGTTAACAGGTTTATTTATATTGTTATAAAGTTGAACTGCTGAAACTTGTTCACTGAAACATTTGACTTGCATTAATGTTTTATGCACCCACATTTATATATATATATATTTTTTAATTCTCGACATGCACCATGAACTTTACCTTTTTTAATTTTTGCATTTTTTAAAATTCTTTAAAGTATTACAAATAGGAATACATCCGTCTTCCCCTCTTCCCCCCATTGTCCTCTCCCCACCCCCACCCCCCAGCACACGTCCTCACCTGTATCCACTGGCTATGCCTACATGCACACACACAAGTCCTTCGGTTGATCTCCCACAGCCCCCGCCCCCCAACCCTCCCCCTGCATTTATATTAAAAAAATTTCACACACAAATGGAAATGGAAAATCTGCCAATACCTGATTTTCTGTCCCCTCTTTTCAACTTGCAATCATAGCCTTAGTCCCTTTTGACCCCATGGGTAAAAGGTACTTAACATTCAGAACTACCAATAACAGGAAGAAGAGAAATTTCTTAAAAGAATGAAATGTTTTCCATCCTAATGGATTCTTAAGCGCGTTCTCCCCGTCGGCGGCGTGCCCGCTGGCTGTAGCCCCAGAGTGGCCTCCAGATCCTGTCCATCCCGAGTCTCCTGATTGTGCTCCGTTCTGTCCGCCTCAGCGCCCCTTTCCAGGTCACCTACCCTGATGGCATCGTGAAAGCCCTCTCCCTATCTGCACCTCCGAGCTGCTTCTCCCAGTCCGGTTGTCTCCTGAGAGTCATTCTCAGGCAGAGCAGGCTCAGGACACGTCTGTTAAATGAGTGAATAAATCTCTTGTTTGACAGGTGGGGGAAACTGAGATGCAAGGCAATATCCCAGTGAGCTCTATGGCGGGCAGGTCTATCGATGCGGTCCGTCCTCTGACTGCAGTTTGCCCAGGATCTTCAGTGGCATTGTTAAATCTTTTAAAAAAAATATTTTATTGCCAAAACCGGTTTGGCTCAGTGGATAGAGCGTCGGCCTGCGGACTGAAAGGTCCCAGGTTCGATTCCAGTCAAGGGCATGTACCTTGGTTGTGGGCACATCCCCAGTATGGGGTGTGCAGGAGGCAGCTGATCCATGTTTTTCTATCATCAGTGTTTCTAGCTTTCTGCCCCTTCCTTGTAAAAATTCAATAAAATACATTTTAAAAATATATTTTCATTAATTTCAGAGATGGGGAGAGAGACAGAGATAGAAACATCAGAGAATCATTGATCGGATGCCTCCTGTACGTCCCATTCAGGGGATCGAGGCCCCACCCTGGACATGTGCCCTTGACCGGGAATCGAACCCGGGACCCTTCAGTCCGCAGGCCGATGTCCTAGCGGTAAGGGCCCAAATTAGGACAAGCTCAAGGCAAGTGGGTGTGGTGGAAGCGGCTCTCGGTTGGAAGTCAGAAAACCAGGGTGCAATCTTTTCTCTCCAACTTAGAGCAGCGCAACGCTTTCCAGCTGTGTGGCTGCAAAACGGCAACAAACCTGATCTACTGAGTGGGACGGAAATGGGTTCCATGCGTGAAACCGTTTTGGGCAGAAGCCCACAGCTGAGGTATTCAACCCCAGAGGTGACTGCATTCAATGTGAAAAGAAGCGACGCAGCCAGCTGTCTTCCTTCAGCGGCACGGTGTGACCAAGTCGGGCTGCCGCCCATCGCCGTAGGTTCACCGCATCGAAGCCCTTTGCCACATTTCCGCAGCGTTTCGCTAAGTTTGAACCCAGCCGCTCGCCGTAGCGTTCCCAGCGCCAGCTTCGGAAGCTCCCGTCTAGCTGGGAACAAACGCGAGAGGAGGACGCGCGTGCGTGGAAAGGGGAAATACGGTGCTTGCTCCCTGACCCGACGTCCGCCGCGAGTGCGCGCTCGTACGCCGGAAGAGGCGGAGCCAGACGGGGCTTTATATATCGCGCGCCGAGCGCAGACCACTCTCTACCGGCAGCGTTGGCGGCGGCATGGTACGTACAGTTTTGGCGCCTCCTTCCTCGGCCATGGCGGCATGGCTGAGTCCGCGGCGCATCGGCGCCATCTCGGCTCTCCGAGCGCGGAGGACCTGCTCTGAGAGCACGAGAAACTCAGTGGGATCCGCAGTCAGGCCTATTTTCGGGAAACACCGAGGCCTGTGCTTGGCCTTGGGCCTATCGCTTGCCTGGCGAGAAGGCCTGAGCTGGGCTAGGGTGCCCGGGTCCGAGAATTTTCAAGCCATGGGTTGTTTCGGGGTCTCGGCCTTAGCAATTTGGTGCAAATCGAGATTGGAGTCCGTGAGCATTTCAGCCAGGAGGACCTAGACGCGGGGGCCTAGGCAACGTAATTCTTGCCAGTTGGGAGTTTAGGAACCAAAGCTGGAGGGGAGACGGTGGAGGGTGTTGAGTCCGCATTCTGAAACTACCGGGACGCTTCGGGGGACAATTTAGGCCTCTAGAGTTCCCAGAAATCACAGATGATGAACTTACTGACGGGCGGACAGAGACTCTGTGCTGATTGTCAAGTTCTGATTTGGCTCTGTGAGTTCTAGTGGCCTATGCGTCATCGCGGGCAGAGGAGCCTCTAGTTACCTGCTACCCATTCTGTGTCCCAGAAGTCTCTTGGTACTCAGGAACTTTATGACCATAAAGTCACCTGGTAATCTGGTTTTAAATCTGGCTATGCTTTTGTCTGATTTAAAGGAAAGGGGGATAATTCATTTTGCTAAATTGCAAAGTGAGGATTTGAGATGAATACAGGGTGTGTGACCCTACAAAAGTCAAACCCAATTTAGCAGGGTCTCCGTTTTGGATTTCAGCATTGCTGAGACTCAGGACCTTTCGGACAGCTGGGGATCCAGAAGTCAAGTGCTAATGTCGGTCATTTTCTCAGTCTCACAGGAAGTTTTCCGCTCCCAGGCATGGGTCCCTGGGCTTCTTGCCTCGGAAGCGCAGCAGCCGGCACCGCGGGAAGGTGAAGAGCTTCCCCAAGGATGATTCCTCCAAGCCTGTCCACCTCACCGCGTTCCTGGGCTACAAGGCTGGCATGACGCACATCGTACGGGAGGTCGACAGGCCAGGATCCAGTACGTACATGCCTTGTTCTCCAAGCTGCTGGGCGGGGGGTTAGGAATTGAGGGTGGGGGCAACCTGTAAGAGGGCAGACTTAAATAAACAGAACATCTCAAAGGATGTATTTTTAGCACTATTAACATTCCCCAGCTATAAATGGCTGGCACTGCCATTGGTAGATGGAGGAATGTATTGACATCAAGGAGCATGATGTGGGTAAGTTTGTCAAGAGCCACAGCATAGAGAAGTATGTTGGCCTAAAAGGCTTGGAGAAAGCCCTGGGTTGTGAGCTTCGGAGTGGGAAAGTTGCCAAGTGGAACACCACGGAAGCTGATGTCTATCTGACCATAGAGATACTTTGACATCCCATTATACTTAGATTGCTTATATTATTCAGGTAATACATGTGTTGGTTTATAGAGCTGTCTATGATAAAAAAGGATGGAAACCAAGCTGTTAATTTGCCTTATTAGGGCTACATATATTTTCTATTTCAAAGAGGAAGGGAAAGGGAGAGATACATCAGTGCTGCCTCCTGCACGTTGGACCCTGCGCCTGGGCATGTGCCTTGAGGGGAATCTTGCTTTTATAGGTTAATGCTCAACCACCGAGCACACCGGCTGGGCAGGTCCCGTATTTTTTAAGTTAAAGGCTGTCATTGCTGCTGACGGGCCCTGCTCCTGTGACCTGTGTCACCTTAAGCAAGTTGTCCTCCAGCCCACATGAGCGCTTCACAGCTTTTGCAAAACACTGACCCTTGCTGGGGATTCTAGTCAGACCACCGAAGTCTGAGCGCCTGCTTTCTCTGCAGAGGTGAACAAGAAGGAAGTTGTGGAGGCTGTGACCATCGTGGAGACGCCGCCCATGGTGGTCGTGGGCATTGTGGGCTACGTGGAAACCCCCCGGGGCCTCCGTACCTTCAAAACCATCTTTGCCGAGCATATCAGTGATGAGTGCAAAAGGCGCTTTTACAAGAACTGGTAAGGGAGGGCACACCCTCAGTTAGGGCTGGGGAGCAGGAGCACCTGTGCAGGACCTGTCCGCTGTAATGAACGGGAGGCTGCTCTGGTGGCGGGTTAGTTGCCTCTGGAATACAATTCCTGGAGACAGCATTAAGCCATTGGTGGTTCCCTGAGCTGGGAGCAGCTTAGTGGGTGTTGGCTGAGGACTCGGTTTTCGGTATTTTCTTGGTTTCTGGGAAGTATGGAGAGTCCCATGAGAAACCGAGAGATAGCAGGTCCTGCCCGGGTGTGTGGTCTGGGTAGTGGCTAGAGCGGAGCAAGATTTAGTGTGTGCTTGGATGTTGTGACTGGTAATTAACCTTGTGGACCTCTGCTCAGCTCCGCTCGGCTCTGCCCGATGAGCTCCATCCAGGCTCCGCTTGCCGGTGGAAAAGGCTCCTTAGAAGCCGGCAATGAGCCCCATCCCCACGTGGTGCCTGTGTGCCTTCCTCTCGCCCCTTGGAGGGGTGATGAAGGCCTGCACCCGGCCCCCTCCCCAACTCTGCTCTGCTCCTGAAGGCATAAGTCCAAGAAGAAGGCCTTTACCAAATACTCTAAGAAGTGGCAAGATGAGGATGGCAAGAAGCAGCTGGAGAAGGACTTCAGCAGCATGAAGAAGTACTGCCAGGTCATCCGTGTGATCGCCCACACCCAGGTGAGCACTGGCCAGTGTGCCCCAGAGGGGCTCTGCCTGCAGCTGCCTGGCCGGCAGGGGCTTACGGTCATGTGGGGCTCTGAATATCAGAGGCTGCCTATTTGGGAGATTCAGTTACCTCAAGTCCATGCTCCAAGTGATCTGGTGCCAAGTCTTGGGGACTGAGGGGGTTGGTTAGACTGGTTCAGGGTCCTCGAGACTTAGGAGGTAGGCCAGTGAGCAGCCCGGGGCTGCCTGAAGCTAACACGCAGCAGGCCAGACACTGCCCTGCCCTTGCAGCCCGAGTTCCTGGGGCCAGGTCATGGCCCGTTGGTCCGGGGCCTGAGGAAGACAGCAGTGCCTCCGCCTGTGGGTTGGTCTTCCACCTGTCAGCAGAGGGCACTGTGTCCCTTTTGGTTATGAGGGAAACGACACCCCGACCTAATGAAAACCGGTTGAAGGGAATTGGTGAGTCGTGATGAACAGTGTCAAGTGCCTGACTGAAGTGAGGGATAGTCAGTGGTGAAATAATGCCCGTTTGCATCTCAAACCTGGCAGGATCCCTGGCCTGGCTTGGATAGGCGAGTGCCTCCTTAGTGTGCTCGGCCACACCCTGAGTGCTGAGTGACCCTGTGTAGTGACCACATTAGCACAGGCCGACAGCTGTCCGCTGAGGAAAGTTCTGTAGGGCGGCTACAAGCTTCAGGCCTGTGTTTGTTTCCTTTTCTAATGCTTGCAGTTCATACAGTTGGCTGCAGTGCTGCCCTGCTCCAAAGTGTAGGTGAGTAGCTGGCAGCTAATAGAGCGAGGTAGGTGGGCAGTACCCCAGAGGCACTGGCCACAGGACAGTCAGTGTGAGGAACATGGTTGGTGTCAGAATCTGATCAAGTGGGCCTCTCTCGGTGAGCCCCGTGTGTCAAGGCTTGGTCCATCAGCATTGAAAGGGGAATTGTGCCCAGTGGGGAGTCATGACTCCATGTCCTTTCTCTGCTGGAGAAGAGCTTGAAACGCAGGGAGCTGAGCTGCGTCCATTTCCTTCTAGATGCGCCTGCTTCCCCTGCGCCAGAAGAAGGCCCACCTCATGGAGATCCAGGTGAATGGCGGCACGGTGGCCGAGAAGCTGGACTGGGCCCGGGAGCGGCTGGAGCAGCAGGTCCCCGTGAACCAGGTGTTTGGACAGGATGAGATGATTGATGTCATTGGAGTGACCAAGGGCAAAGGCTACAAAGGTGAGCTTTGCAGCGGCCCAGATTGCTCGGCTTAAACTCGGGAGGAGGGGTCTCCTACCTGCTGTTCGGTGATGAGGCTCTGGAATGAGCGCTGGGCACAGCGCCCGAGTCCCTGTGCGGAAACATTCCTTGCTGCCTTCCTTCTGAGAACAGCCCTGTGGCCACCAATTGGAGGGATGACCCCATTGGGGTCTCCAAGGCCTGGACTCTAGGTTCACATCTAGACAAGTATTCAACTTGGGGTGCTATGGGCATTAGAGGGTAACATGCAGGTGAAACCCACCTCTCCTTGAAATGCACTGTCATGGGGTGTTAACAAACCAGTGAACTCGCGTGGGCCTTCCCAGGAGGAAAGGGCCAGTGTCGTGAGTGCCAGACACCCCAGTAACAGCATGTGTCCATTCCAGGGGTCACCAGCCGCTGGCACACCAAGAAACTGCCACGCAAGACCCACAGAGGGCTGCGGAAGGTTGCCTGTATCGGGGCGTGGCATCCCGCCCGTGTGGCCTTCTCTGTGGCCCGGGCTGGGCAGAAAGGCTACCATCACCGCACTGAGATCAACAAGAAGGTGAGGTGCTTGAGGGGGCTGGGGGGCTCAACCCTGGGAGGGGAAAGGTGTCCCATATAATATAGGAAGGAGAGTTAACAGTCTCTTGTCACCATCATTGGTGGGGGAGCCTCTGGCATGGCGTTAGCTGTCCTTGTGGTTGACTTGTGTGTGATGACTTGTAAGATGCTATCCTCAAAGGCAGTTCTGGTGCAGCTGATCCCCAGTGTGACCGATGGGAGCCTGTCCTTGCTTCCCATGAAGCGTTGGAGAGGCCTCCGTCCACTCTGGACAGCAGTGTCTTTAGTGTAGAGCCAGCATTTCTTTTAACTTCTGAGCCTGGGGCACCCCATCAGGACTGAGTTCAGAGCTGCTTTCCCAGAGGCCTTTAGGCTGGGCCTGCCGCTCGGTGGGCACTACTGTCCCTGACAGCCGCCCTGCCCTGTCTAGGGGATGAGAGCATGCATGGGAGCCTCCTGCCTGTGGCCTCTTTCCCAAGTCTGACACTCACTCCCTTGTGCAGATCTACAAGATTGGCCAGGGCTACCTCATCAAGGACGGCAAGCTAATCAAGAACAACGCCTCCACCGACTATGACCTGTCTGACAAGAGCATCAATCCCCTGGTGAGGAACGGATTTGGGGCCTGGGTCTGGCGGATGTCCCCCTCTGTGAATTTGTCCCGGGTCTCCCCAGTAGGGCTGGGGCTCTGATGCTGTTTGGGCCGAGTTTGCAGTCAGTTACTGGTCCCTGCATAGCAGCCAGCTCTGTTCCCTGTAAGTGGCCTGTCATCAGTCCACTGGTTGGGGTGAAGGAGAGAAGTGGGGTCTCCAGCCCAGCTGTTTGGTGATGAAGCTCTGGAATGAGCGCTGGCAAGGACCCGAGTCAGGCTGCAGAAACCTTCCTTCTGAGAGCATCCCCTGGGGGTGGCTGGGGACACCCTAAACCTGAAGGGTCCTGTGTGATACATGCTGACCTGATGGCCTCTTTCCCCCCCAGGGTGGCTTTGTCCACTACGGTGAAGTGACCAATGACTTTGTCATGCTGAAAGGCTGTGTGGTGGGAACCAAGAAGCGAGTGCTCACCCTCCGCAAGGTGAGGCTTGGGCTGCGGGCGGCGCCCTGCACCAGGAACCTGTGGGGAGCAAAGTTTGTTAACATCGGGAACGATCCACAGCAGGCTGAGCTGTTAGGGAAGGGAGTTCAAAGCAAAGGGGGCATTTGCTGCTCCTTCACCATTGTCTTTGAAGTCCTGGAGGAGGAAATTCCAGTCTGGCCCAGCTGTTTGCTTCTGCTTTCACGTGTGGGCCAGTTCCTTGGCCAGACGTGACTGCTCTGCCCTCCAGGGAAGGCTGGGAGGTGCAGAGAAAGCCCCACTCTTGGTAACTAACCATTTCTGCTCTCGCCCACAGTCCTTGCTGGTGCAGACCAAACGGCGGGCCCTGGAGAAGATTGACCTTAAGTTTATCGACACCACCTCCAAGTTCGGCCACGGCCGCTTCCAGACCGCGGAGGAGAAGAAGGCGTTCATGGTGAGCGCCCGCCCGGCCGCTGGCCCGCCCATCTGGGACGGGAGACTTGGCCCGGAAGCTCCGGTCCCATCGGGGGGTGGCCTAATCTTCCTGACAACCTGCGTTCCTCCGCCTCTAACCTCACCTCTTCCAACAGGGACCACTCAAGAAAGACCGGATCGCAAAGGAAGAAGGAGCCTAACGTCAGGAACAGACTGCGCAGCTGGTGGGCTCTCAATAAAAACTATTTTCCAGTGACAGCCTGTCTGACTATTTTACCTTTCCCGTTCTTGGCTGCTTCCTCATGGCCCTTGTGCTCCCAAAGGTGTGCTGGCCGCCGGCTCCTTTGCCCTACCCCGTCTGGCCCAGTATCTGGGGTCTGGGGCAGTAAGCTGTCTGTACAGTCAGGGGTGAGGCAGCTGGGGCTCAGCTGTAGAAGTGTTTGCACAGCTTGGGTGGCAGCTGTGGAGATGGGAAGGAGGTGACAGGCGTTTGGTGTTTGGTTGCTGATGGGCAGGGCAGACCCTGGGTCTCTTGTGTACAAATGAGCAATGTAGTTCCTAATCTGCAGGAGCGGGATCTAGTTCAGGCTTGTTTTGGGCTGTGGCCTCCAGCCAAGTTCTTGTGGTGGGAGAGGGGTGTCATGCAGGAGGCCTGCCCCGCACCTGGAGCCGGGAGGAAATGCCAGTCTTGGCTCCGAGGATGGCCCTGCCCTGTTTTCATCGAGCTAGCTTCACAGGAGTGTGGCCATGCAGAGGTTAAACCCTTGTCCAGGCTCCCCCAACTGGGAGGTCACGAGCCTTTTGGGCCTTGCTCTGCCCTGTGCTGTGTTGACCATGTTGAGTGCCTACTGTTGACCAAGCTTGGCACCAGAACGCTGGTGAGTTGGCTTTAAGCTCAAAACAGCCAGGCCTATCCTTGACCCCTCTGGCCTTCCTTTCTCGGGAAGGACTTGGCCTCCACGAGCCCCAGCTGGCACAAGGCTCCCACATCAGCATGCTTGCCCAGCTGGAGTGACTGCCCTGTCCAGCATTCTGGAGGCTGGCAGGACTTCTGCCAATGATCTGGGCTCTGGTTCCCTCGGCCTTTCATCTGAAAGGGTAGGGAGGTGGGGGGGGGTTGAGCATGGCACCCCCTTGAATGAAGGCCTTAAAATGTAGGTCAGGGTCCCAGAGAAGGTTGAGGTGTAGGCAGGGTAAGGCTTGGTGTACACTGAGCAAGAGTAGCCTGGGACCCCCATGTGTTTGAAGCCCCTTCTGATCTGGGAGCAGTCCTGAATGGCCACTTCTGGCCTATCGCCCCTACTAACCCTGTTCTGTCTCAGGATCCAGCATTGAGTGGCTGGAGCTGCATTTCAGGATGCAGCCACCAGGGGGTGGGAGTGAGTGGCATCTGGCTGGGCCAGCCCTTCAGCCCTGTAGGATGGCCTATATATATTTTTTGAGGTGGGGGAGGGGGGTCGCGGAATGCCCTTCCCTCAGGGTGTCCAGAGCTCTGAAGTTCTGGGAATCCGCCCAGAGCCCGAGGGCTTGCGGGCTGCCCAGGGCAGAGCCAGGCACGGGGCCTGTGTCTAGTCAGGTCTCGGGGTGCTGAGCTGGCCGCACCGAATCCACTAGCTCATCTTGCTGGGCTCCCCAGTTAGGCCAGCCGTGGAGCCCAGCTCAGGTGGGAAGCTTTGCTGGTCTGACATCCTGGTTGCAGATACAGTAAGCCATGGTAGGATGGTTTTGGGGATGTAGGGTCCAGAGGAGCCCCCTCCCCCAAGGGTAGTCCGCTCCCAGGCTAGATCACATGCATCCAGCACCAGACAGACTTCTAAGTAAGGGCTGTTACTTGTGTCCCCACACATGGAACATGCAGTCATTTTCAGGGACAGGCTTGCTTGATCTGGGAGCTGAGCCCTTGGCTGCTGACCATCCCCACATCCCCATCATTTCTGCCTGCCCCTGGCCAGTGTGTGACCTTGGGCGCATCGGCACAGTTCCGAGCCTCAGGCACATCTGTTGGTGACCTGCTTTGTGGTGGTCGTATGGGGAGAACAACCCAAGCTGTGGAAGTAGCAGGTGCAAAGGCTCAGGTTCTTGGGGGGAAGGTCTGAGGAAGCTCGGTGAAGGCAGCACTGGACCCGATCCCCCTTGCCTCCCTAGCCAGCGCCTGGCATACAGTAGGTGCTCAGTAAGTGTTACTCCCTGACCTTTGGGACTCACTCATGCTGTGCATGGGTCTGGGCATCCCAGGCTAGGGCCTGCAGCCGTGGGGAGCTGCCTCAGTCTCACATCCCATGCCTGTGCGTGTCACTGAGGGTGCATCTCTGAGTGCCTGTTGGCATGTGCTTCCTGTCACCAGAACCCCCAGACAGGCCTCGCTGGAATCCTGCGGTGACAGAACAAAGAGTCTCATTCCATTCCTCCTGGAAAAAAAACCTGCTGGGAATTTGAGCAAGTGGGAACAAGGAGGTGGCGGGAGCCATCATCGCCTTAAAAGGCACGACAGTGACTTCGCTGAGCTCACCTGGGGATGGCCTTGGGGGGTGGGGGGCTGGGCAGCTGGCTGCCACCTTGTGGGCTCACCCCAAGTGCCTTCCCTTGGATCCTCGCTGACAACCTTGACAGTGGACCCTGCCTGCTGGGCTCTGGTCTAGTCCCCCTCCTCACACCCCTTGGTGCTGCCTAGCACCCTCCCATCGGCTCTCAGCACGCAGCTGCTTGTCTGGATCTTCCGTGGGTCCCCCTCCACCATGGGCTGTGTCGCTGCTCAGGCTGGTGCTCAAGGTCTCCAGCGTCATGCCTCCTACCGGGCCCAGACCCCTGGCCTGCTCCCAGGAGCCCAAATAGCGCTCCTGCCCTTCCCTGCCAGCAGCAGGCTCAGAAGCGGGGCTGGAGGCGACAGGCGAGGCTTCACCCAAACCTCGCTGGGGGCGGGAGAGAACACCCATGAGCTCAGGGGTGAGGGAAGCAGCACCCAGGGACCTTCAGGGCCCATTAACACATCAGAACTTAAAGTGTCAGGATCCTCGCTGTGTCCTCCACATCCATTAGCGCCTGGGCCCCCAGCACAGCCCTGCCCAAGGCCCCACTTCAGTCCCTGGCCCTCAACACCAGCGATCATAGGACTTGGGGTGCCTCCAGAGGGCAGTGCCCAAGCCGGCAGAGAAGGTACTCGTAAACACCTTACCCCTATCAGTCCTAAGTACTACCTGTATATTTGTGTATTTGGTCTTCTAGCCCTTAAAGCGGCGTCTGCTGTTCTCTCCTTTCACAGGTAAGAAACTGAGGCTCGGAAAGGGGGAGCAACTTGCTCAGGGGCACATGAGGTCTAACTCGGGCTGGAATTTGAGACCAGCACTCCTTCACTCTGGCCCTTCTCATGCTGCTAGGGGTCTGTAAAGCACCTTTCAGCTCAAGGGAGGAGGATGGGGGGCTCATCCGTAGAGCACCTACTGTGTGCCAAGCCTTGTGTTAGCCCCTTTTAGAGCTGTTTTATCTAATCCTCCAACCACTGCCTCCATTTCACAGTTGGGGAGCGTGGGCCAGAGAGGCAGAATCCTCTGAGGCCGCAAAACCAGAATACGCCCCCCCGCCCCCCCAAGCCGGGCGTCTTAGACACTGCCTGTCACTGAGCGGCCGTCACAGCCGTGAGCTGTGCGCTGAGTCGGGCCTGTGTCCCCGCTCCTGCTTTCCCAAGGAGGAAACAGGCCTGGAGCAGCAGCCCCTCAGGTCAGACTCTCAGGAGCCGCAAAGCAGGGATTCAGACCCCAGGCTCAGTGTTAACCACTCAACTATGGGGCCTGGAGGCTCCTGGGAGATGTGGGGTGGGGGCAGGGGGCCCAGCAGCCACTGGGGCTCACATGGGCTCACTTGCTTGACAGATGGGGCAGGAGGGGATGCTGCGCTTAGAGCGCTAGCAGGCAGGTGGGGGAGCCCCCCCAGCCCCACCCCCTCGCCCGGCCCTGCCGGCCTCCAGGTCACTGGCTTCATGTGACTTCGGAGAAGTGGCGCCAGCCCCACACGGCCAGGCGGAGGAAAGTGCTGTGAAAGAAGACGCTAAAGATAGCCTGCCGCCCACTTCCCCATCCCCACGGCCGCCACCTCGTCCCCGCGGCTCCCTCAGCCACCCCCCCACCCCCACGCCAGGCCATCCTCGGGGCCCAGCCTGGGCATAACGCAGGGACCCAGGCAGTGATCGTGGTGTGAAGACCCCCCGCCCCCTCAGGCCACCCTGCCCGGCAGGCATGTGCCTTGTGCTGCTCAAGCAATTTCTTCTGCGGGTCAGGCGTGTCATCACCCCCACTTTCTGGGGGAGCCCGAGCAGAGGGGACACCAGCTCAGTCATACACCAGTGTCTGTGAACACACCTTGGCACGGACGAACACTTCATTTTTCATCGTGGCCAGGGCCCTGAACATGCCAGCTTGGCAACAGGCCCATGAGGACACTATGTGGCCGCCCTGACCGGTGTGGCTCAGTGGACAGAGCGTTCGCCTGCGGACTGACGGCTCCCAGGTTCGATTCCGGTCAAGGGCATGTGCCTTGGTTGCGGGCACATCCCCAGTAGGAGGTGTGCAGGAGGCAGCTGATCGATGTTTCTCTCTCATCGATGTTTCTGACTTTCTATCCCTCTCTCTTCCTCTCTGTGAAAAATCAATGTAAGGTTCTACGCCGCCATGAGAGAAACTGCAAGCAGGGAGTCCGAATGAGTGAGCAAATTAATCAGGCTTTATTGGGGGTCACAGGCTCGGGGAGAATGCAGCCGGGGAAGCTGTGCCCTGTGACTGGGGCCAGGGGAAGGGGAAAAGAGGGGACCCAGCCGGACCTCCTCCCGGACTACCTGGGAGAACAGTCTGGGAGAGAAGGTGCCACGTGGCGCACTGAGACATCCTTTTAAGGGCCGGAACAGGCAGGGGTTGGGCGCAGGGCGGAACGGGAAGGGGTGGGACACAGGGCACTCTGGTATGTGCTTGATTGGTGGCTCAATGTCTCTGTCAATTACATCATAACTCCGCCCACCAGTTGGGGGGGTACCTATCAATCAATAACATATATTTTTAAAAAAAGACATCATGTGACCACCCATTCATCTGGGAGCCCATCTCTTCCACGTGGAGCATTTACCCCAGGGGAGCTGGTGGCACTGCGTCCGGGCCTCTCTTCCGGGGGGCTGGTGTGACACTCCCAACACCGCCGGCCTCCCCCGGATCTGCAGGAGACTCCCCGCGGCTGACCCACCCGGGAGCCCGCGAAGGAGCGGGGCTGGTGCAGGCCCCAGAGGTCAGCGGCCCGGGCCCGGCGCGGGGCGGATGGTGGGGCTGGTCCGGAGCGCCCAGCCCCGGCTCCCGCACCTCGCCCACTCCTCGCTCTGCCTCCGGGCCCGCGTGAGCCTGAGCTTCACAGAGCAGCAGAGGCAGGCCCCGCTCCGGCGCTCCACGGCTCCTCGCTGCACATTCGCCGATTCGTGTTTGCCAAACGTTTACGAAGCACTCGCTCCGCATCGGGCACCGTGTGTGGCATTCAAGGCTTCTCACCTGCCGGCGCATCACCGGCTGCTGGGCCTCCACCACGGGGGCCACCGGAGTTGTCCTCCCCGGGCCTCGAGGTTGTACCGAGGTGGCTCCGTGTGGTGGGGGAAGAGCCGGCCAGGGCTAGGTCTGGCTCAGTCTCCCCCAGGGCCCTGACCGCACTCAGTGCGGGAGGGAGGATCCCGCGTGGGCTGTGTTCCCCGGGCTGCGGGCACGGCTCACGCTCAACACGCGGCCCACACTCCCCACCTGTAGACACCGAGGACGACAGCCATAGAGGAGACAGTCACTCCCATTTCACAGATGGCAAAACCAGGGCCCGCACAGCCGCCCCGAGGTTCCGCCTGGTCCGGCCCCCCAGCCCACTGAGCCTCAAGCGCCAGCCAGCCCCCGGCTATTGGTGTGCCCTTCGGGGTTTGGCTTGATTTACAAGAGGCTTTCAATCTGGGAGTTTGCAGCTTTGCTTTTATCTTTTTGAAAAATATATATTTTATTGATTTTAAAGAGGAAGAGGGAGAGATAGAAACATCAATGATGAGAGAGAATCATTGATTGGCTGCCTCCTGAACACCCCCCACTGGGGATGTGCCCACAACCCGGGCATGTGCCCTTGGCCGGAATCGAACCTGGGACCCTTCAGTCCACAGGCAGATGCTCTATCCACTGAGCCACACCAACTAGGGCTGCTTTTACCTTCAAAAGCCTGATCAGCCCTGGCTGGGAGCTCAGCGGTTAAAGCATTGTCCTAGACCAGGGTCGGCAAACCGCGGCCGTGAGCCACATACGGCTCTATGGTCCCTTGAGTTTTCAGGAAAGGCCGGCGTAGGAGGACCCTAATTAAGTTAATAACAAGGTACCTACCTATCTAGTTTAAGTTTAAAAAGTTTGGTTCTCAAAATAAATTTCAACCGTACTGCTGATATTTGGCTCTGCTGACTAATGAGTTTACCGACCACTGCCCTAGGCACCAAGGTTGGGGTTTGATCCTCGGTCAGGGCACATACAAGAGGCAGCCAGGGAAGCATAAATACGTGGACCAGCAAATGGATGTTCCCGCTGTCTCCCTCCCTTCCTCTCTCAAATGGATTCCTCCCTGTCTCTCTCTCTCTCTCAAATGGATGTTCCCCCTGTCTCTCTCTCCCTCCCTCTCTCAAATGGATGTTCCCCCCTGTCTCTCTCTCTCTCCCTCTCTCAAATGGATGTTCCTCCCTCTCTCTCTCTCTCCCTTCCTCTCTCAAATGGATGTTCCTCCCTGTCTCTCTCTCCCTTCCTCTCTCAAATGGATGTTCCTCCCTCTCTCTCTCTCTCTCCCTCCCTCTCTCAAATGGATGTTCCTCCCTGTCTCTCTCTTTCTTCCTCTCTCAAATGGATGTTCCTCCCTCTCTCTCTCTCTCTCTCCCTCCCTCCCTCTCTCAAATGGATGTTCCTCCCTGTCTCTCTCTCCCTCCCTCTCTCAAATGGATGTTCCTCCCTGTCTCTCTCTCCCTTCCTCTCTCAAATGGATGTTCCCCCTGTCTCTCTCTGCCTCCCTCTCTCAAATGGATGTTCCCCCTGTCTCTCTCTCCCTTCCTCTCTCAAATGGATGTTCCTCCCTCTCTCTCTCTCTCCCTCCCTCTCTCAAATGATGTTCCTCCCTGTCTCTCTCTCCCTCCCTCTCTCAAATGGGTGTTCCCCCTGTCTCTCTCTGCCTCCCTCTCTCAAATGGATGTTCCTCCCTCTCTCTCTCTCTCCCTCCCTCTCTCAAATGGATGTTCCTCCCTGTCTCTCTCTCCCTCCCTCTCTCAAATGGGTGTTCCCCCTGTCTCTCTCTCCCTTCCTCTCTCAAATGGATGTTACCCCGTCTCTCTCTCCCTCCCTCTCTCAAATGGATGTTCCCCCTGTCTCTCTCTCCCTCCCTCTCTCAAATGGATGTTCCTCCCTGTCTCTCTCTCTCCCTCCCTCTCTCAAATGGATGTTCCTCCCTCTCTCTCTCTCTCTCCCTCCCTCTCTCAAATGGATGTTCCCCCTGTCTCTCTCTGCCTTACTCTCTCAAATGGATGTTCCCCCTGTCTCTCTCTCCCTTCCTCTCTCAAATGGATGTTCCTCCCTCTCTCTCTCTCTCTCCCTTCCTCTCTCAAATGGATGTTCCTCCCTGTCTCTCTCTCCCTCCCTCTCTCAAATGGATGTTCCCCCTGTCTCTTTCTCCCTTCCTCTCTCAAATGGATGTTCCCCCTGTCTCTCTCTCCCTCCCTCTCTCAAATGGATGTTCCCCCTGTCTCTCTCTCCCTCCCTCTCTCAAATGGATGTTCCTCCCTGTCTCTCTCTCTCCCTCCCTCTCTCAAATGGATGTTCCTCCCTCTCTCTCTCTCTCTCCCTCCCTCTCTCAAATGGATGTTCCCCCTGTCTCTCTCTGCCTTACTCTCTCAAATGGATGTTCCCCCTGTCTCTCTCTCCCTTCCTCTCTCAAATGGATGTTCCTCCCTCTCTCTCTCTCTCTCCCTTCCTCTCTCAAATGGATGTTCCTCCCTGTCTCTCTCTCCCTTCCTCTCTCAAATGGATGTTCCCCCTGTCTCTCTCTCCCTTCCTCTCTCAAATGGATGTTCCTCCCTCTCTCTCTCTCTCTCCCTTCCTCTCTCAAATGGATGTTCCTCCCTGTCTCTCTCTCCCTCCCTCTCTCAAATGGATGTTCCCCCTGTCTCTCTCTCCCTTCCTCTCTCAAATGGATGTTCCTCCCTCCCTCTCTCTCTCTCCCTTCCTCTCTCAAATGGATGTTCCCCCTGTCTCTCTCTCCCTTCCTCTCTCAAATGGATGTTCCTCCCTCTCTCTCTCTCTCTCCCTTCCTCTCTCAAATGGATGTTCCTCCCTCTCTCTCTCTCTCTCCCTTCCTCTCTCAAATGGATGTTCCTCCCTCTCTCTCTCTCTCTCCCTTCCTCTCTCAAATGGATGTTCCTCCCTCTCTCTCTCTCTCTCCCTTCCTCTCTCAAATGGATGTTCCCCCTGTCTCTCTCTCCCTCCCTCTCTCAAATGGATGTTCCCCCTGTCTCTCTCTCCCTCTCTCTCTCCCCGGACACAGGTGAAGGTCATGGACTGAAGAAAAGCCAGGGCTCCCCAGGCTGGGGCGGACGAAGGAACCTCCTGGCAAACGAGCCCTTTCCCGAGCCTCGGAGGCGAGGCCAAAGCCTGCCTTTCCTCTGGAAGGGGAGCAGCCGCGGAGTCTGGCCTGCGCTGCTGGGTGTTGTGCGGCCAGAGCCTGGGCTGCCGTGGGGACGGCCTGGCCCCGTCCCAGCCCCGTCCCAGCCGCCCCGAGGCCTCCATGCGCGGGCCTCGGTCTTCTCGTCTTCTCGTGCGAAGCCTGGGGCCCGGGGAGGCTGGGGTTGGGCCGTTTCTCCGGCCCCTTCAGCTCTGAGGTTGGGGCTCTGCAGGCCAAAGGCCGGGGCAGGGGGAGGAGAGGCAGAGCGGCGGGGTGCGCTGCAGCAATTAGGGAAGGCTTCCTGAGGGAGGCAGGCTTGGGCTGAGCTCTGAAGGCTGCGCAGTGCCCTGGCGGGGCTGGTCTGAATAGGAGTGGATGGTTCTGGAAGGCGGGGAAGCACAGTTCAAGGAATGAGTTGGGAATAGAGGGATTTCAGGCCCAGCAGGAAGCAAGTAGGGAGGGAGGGGGTAGAGCGTGGGGTGTGGGAGGTCCCCTGAGATTCTCCCTTGCACCTCCTCTCAGGGGCCCCTCTTCCCCAGACCAGGATGGGGTGCAGGGGGCGGGACGTCGGCCTTGTGGCCCCCCGTAGTGATACTGTAGTGACTCATTTCCTCCTCATCACAGGGAGGCGGGCGCTAAGAGACCCCCTGTCACAGAAGGGGGTCTGGGCTTGACTCCCGGGCTCCTCTGGGCCCCGTTACCTATGGGGTGGGGGTGAGGGAGGAAGCGGGGGGGGGGATAGGAGCCGTTCCTAGAAGCAGAAGGCCAGCGCCTCGGAGTTTCTGCGAACTGTCCCCCGCTGGGAGGCCCGTCCTTTTCTGGGGGAAACCCCAGCTCGCCCTCTGGGCTTGGCTCCGTGTCACCTCCTCCTGGGAGCCCCTCCTGATCCCCTCCTGGGTCGGGGTCCTCTGATGTTTGCACTTTAGTGTTTTTTTTTAACCCGAGGATATTTTCCATTGATATTTTTTCAGAGAGAGTGGAAGAGAGAGGGAAAGACAGAGAGAAACATCGATGTGAGAGAAACACATCAGCTGGTTGCCTCCTGCATGTGCCCTGACCAGGGCCTGCAGCTGAGGTCCATGCCCTCGACTGGGCTCGAACCCGGACCCATCCGTCCTCAGGTTGGCGCTCTAGCCACCGGCGCTCCGTCCGCACTGGCCAGGGCTGATGTTTGCTCTTTCCGCCGCTCTGCCTCTTACCGACCACCCGCACGAGGACTGTCACTGCAGAATCATTTTCGCAGTTTTGGGCTCTGTCTTCCCAGTCGGTGCTGTGTCTGTTCAGCTATTTTCGAGACTTCAGCACTCAGCATAGTGGTGAGCACATAGTAGGTGTTCAGTACTACCTGTTGGAAGACCAGGTGCATGAAGGCACCTTTAAAAATAGTTAGGAGGCTGAATCAGGTGTGGCTCAGTGGATAGAGCGTCGGCCTGCGGACTGAAGGGTCCCGGGTTCGATTCCGGTCAAGGGCATGTACCTTGGTTGCGGGCACATCCCCAGTGGGGGGTGTGCAGGAGGCAGCTGATCGATGTTTCTCTCTCATCGATGTTTCTGACATTCTATCGCTCTCCCTGCCTCTCTGTAAAAAAAATCAATAACATACATTTAAAAAATAGTTCGGAGTACATTTTATGTTATGTGTATTTTACCACAATAATAAAAATGCACCCCTCCTCGTCCCTGAACCCTGAGGAGCCCCTGGAGGCAGAGGAGAGCCGAGTGAGGGCCGGGCCAGTCTGCCGGCTCTCGCCCTCCCCAGGGCCGCTGCCCTCGCCCCGCTCCTCCGACAAGCGCGGCTCCTGCCTCCGCCTTTGCCCCGGCTCTTGCCCCGGCTCTTGCCCCGGCTCGTTGTCCGGCTCGCCCTCTCTCTGGGTGTCCGTCCTCTAGAAATTTGTGGAGAGGCCACTTTCTCTGGGAGGCTTCCCCAACTCCCCTGTTTGCTGTTGTTTTTAAATATGTTTTTATTGATTTTGGAGAGAAAGGGAGGGAGAGAGAGAGAGAAACATTGATGATGAGAGAGAATCATGGATCGGCTGCCTCCTGCACGCCCCCAACTGAGAATCGGGCCCATAACCCAGGCCTGTGCCCCTGACCAGAATCGAGCCAGGGACCCTCCAGCCCACAGTCCCACACTCTACCCACTGAGCCCCTCCAGCCAGGGCTCACTCCCCTGTTTACAGCTGCCCCCGCGCCCCCCTCGCCCCTGTCCTGGCGTGCCCACCTGCTCCCCTCTACTCCTCATGGTTCCTGCCTCCTTCCCACCCCCTTTCCTTCCCTTTCCTCCCATCACTGCTCTTCCGTTTCCAGAGAACCGGGGTGGGAAGGGATGTGGTCGCAGCGCGTGAGCGAGGGGGCACCCCCGACTTCCTCAGAGCGTTTTAGGAAAAGCTGAAGTGAAAAAGGCTGGGGCAGCGGAGAGCTTCCTGCAGCGGCCCCGCGGAGGGCGTGCGTCCCGTCTGTCTGTGTGCGCGGCTCGGAGGGAGACGGCTCTCCGGACCTCTCGGGGCCTGGGGGGGAACCATGGGCTCCCCCGCTCCTGGCTGCTCCCCGACGCCCTTCCCATCCCTGCACTGTGTGGCCTACTGGCTCCGGAGCCAGACTTTCAGGGTCCCAATCCCAGCTCTGCCCCGCTGCATGCCCTGGAGGAACCAGGGTGTACCCCAGTCCCGTAATCTGAGAAACGGACGATCAGACAAGAATCCACGTCCTATCCTGTTGCCGGGCAGCCAGAGAGACGAGCGAGCTGTGAGGGCGGGGAGCGGCAGCGGGCTAGACTCGCACGATCTGGCCGAGACGGTGCGGCTCACCGACAGAGCGTCGGCCTGCGGACTGGAGGGGCCCGGGTTCGATTCCGGTCAGGACCATGTACCTTGGCTGCGGGCACATCCCCAGTGGGGGATGCACAAGAGGCAGCTGATTGATATTTCTGACTTTCTATCCCTCTCCTTTCCTCTCTGTAAAAAATCAATAAAATATATATTAAAAATAAATAAACACTCATAGTTGGTGTTGGCCTGAGATCCAGCTGTGGGAAGCCAGCCCAGCCTCAGGCCATCTGCTTCAGAGGGGGCTGCAGAGGGGGGAACCGCAGAGGAGGGGGCTGTAGAGGGGGGCTGTAGAGGGGGGGCTGTAGAGGAGGGGGCTGTAGAGGGGGGGCTGTAGAGGGGGGCTGTAGAGGGGGGGGCTGTAGAGGAAGGGCTGTAGAGGAGGGGGCTGCAGAGGAGGGGGCTGTAGAGGGGGGGCTGTAGAGGGGGGGCTGTAGAGGAGGGGGCTGTAGAGGGGGGGCTGTAGAGGAGGGGGCTGTAGAGGGGGGGCTGTAGAGGAGGGGGCTGTAGAGGGGGGGCTGTAGAGGGGGGGCTGTAGAGGGGGGCTGTAGAGGAGGACGCTGTAGAGGAGGGCGCTGTAGAGGAGGGGGCTGTAGAGGGGGGGCTGTAGAGGGGGGGGCTGTAGAGGGGGGTCCGCAGAGGAGGGGGCCGCAGAGGAGGGGGCCGCAGAGGGAGGTCCAGTGTGGTCCAGGCAGTGGCTCAGCAGCGGCCTTAGGGAGGAGGGTGCTCTGGCGGGGGCGGAGGGGGTGCTGCAGGGTGGGCAATGGCCCAGTGGGGGCTGCAGGGAACTCGGTGAGTCCCAGGATGAGGCTGGAGGGCGGACTCAGGGCCCGCCTTACCTGAGCGCCAGGCTGTGTTGGACTTTGGGGTGTCAGGATCCGTGGGGGGGGGGGGTTGAGCAGGGGCGTGGGGGCTTCAGCCAGGCTTCTGGCTCCAGGCTGTGGGCAGACTCCACGATAGCACAGGCTGAGAGGCAGAGGCGTTTGGCACGGCATCCTTAGAGGACAGGCCGAGAAGTCAGAGCGTGCTGCCCGGGGCCAGGGGCGTGCGATCCCTGAGGACTTCCTGGCGGCGGCGGCCTGGCAGTGAGCTTAGGGGAGGCGCAGAGCGATGCCACGGTGCGCTGGCTGCTGGGCAAGCCGCTGCCCTATCTGGTCTTGCCCCGCCCCTGCGACTCTGCTCTGCCATTCCGTGGTCAGGGAGGGGGACCCCGGAATCTGCCCGGGCACCCTCAGGTGTCTGGTTCAGACAGAGCCTCCACCGGCCTCGGTTTCCCCTCAGCACTGGCCCGGGTGGGGGCAGGTGAGGCAGGGAGGATAATAAAGCCTGATTGTTTGAGACCTTGCACACCTCGGGGGCCAGATGCCAAGGATTGTTTCCACGGGAGGGTGGGCCCTTCCTGCCGGGAGAAAATTCCGGGCTCCTGTAGCTGGCTGGGGCGGGTGGCCACATACCCGCCGCCCAAACCTGTGGCACCCACGGCCTTTTTCCTTCCCTCTCTCCCCTCTCTTGGCGAAGGGAGCAGCCCAGGGCCCCCGGAGAGAGGCCCTCGGGTCCTTCTGTCTGCTCCGGAGCGCCCCCTCCCTTCCCACGGCTGCTGTTCCAGGCAGGGCCGGGGGACCGACCCCCACGGGGCCTGGCTGTCCACCCCGATGCGGCCGGGGCCGGGAGGAACGCAGGGTTCCTGTCCTCTGGGACAGGGGGTTGTGGTTTGGGAACGTGCTGCTTCTCGGAGCCCTTGCTCCCAGAACTCCCCTCATCTGTTCCCGCGGTTTCGCTCTCTGGTTCGGGGTGCTGCGTTTCTGGGACGGTTTGGTTCCGGAACGAAGCACGTCCCGCTCTGTGCCGGCCCTGGGACCCTCCGGTTGTGAGCAGCTCCTTCCAAGGCCCCGATTCCGGAGGTCTGCAGTCCCGATGCCACACCCCGGGTGGGGGTGCCACAGCGGCTGGGGGTGGAGGGGGGAGCGGGGAGGGACGGTGGCGGGGACGGGGGTGCAGGTGTGCTGGTGTGGGCGTTGGCGGCAGCTCTGGCGCTGACAGCTGGGCAGGGGCCGCTGCCTGGGCCCATGGCACCTGGCCCTGCCCAGGACAGAAGGGGATGTGGGGAGCGGGGGAAGCCCAGGCCAGGCTGAGGACCCTCCATAAGCTCCACCACCCCCTTCTCTCCCTGGGACCCTCTCCTGCTGCCCACAGAGCTCACAAGCACCCAGAGTTCTGGGCCCACCTGGGGCAGGGCATCTCAAGACCCACCTCCTTCCCCCCTGATCCCTCGGCCCCCTGATTCAGAGCTCTTTCCAGGGGCCTCATGTTAATAGACCCTCAGACACCCCTCCTCTGGATATTTGGTTTCTGGTTACAGACGGACTCCCCAGCCCCTCTCGCCCCACAACACCCCTGTTCTCCAAGGTCTTTGCAGAGGAGGAGGCGGGCGCTGAGTTTGACACCAGGGGGCCTCAGTCTCCCCGTCTGGGATCTGGGAGGGGCAAGGCATCACCAGCAGCTCCGGCCACGGCCGGCCGCGGGGACTGCCTGCTCCTCCCATCCCGCCCCCCCCCCCAGGCCCCCGTGCCCTCCTGGCTGTGAGGGGGCTGCCTGCCCCGCCCGCCCCGCTTGGCACGCTCCCAGCGGGCTCGTGGGAGCTGGAATTCGGAGCGGTCCCTGGCGTGTGCCTGCCGCCTCCCGCCTGCCGGGGCACCTCCCCTGACTCGGGGCCAGAATTCCTCCCGCTTCTCCCAACAGGCTCCCGGGGAAGGAGGAGCTGTGGGAAAGGGCCGGGAACAGGCTGGGTGTCGGGACTGGGAGGGGGGAGGGGGAGCCACAGGCTGGGGACACCTGAGGGAGGACGGGGACGAGGGGCGGGGGAAGGGGCAGAGGAAGGGGGAGGTGGGTTCCGACCACATCCCCCAACCCTCGTTTTCAGTCCCATCGTGTGCGCAGACGAGGACAGTTTTAGTTCCTTGAAATCTATGGGTTCATCCACTGATGCAAGCATTTATGGAGCACCTACTGTGTGTTTATTCCAGAGAGGAAGGGAGCGGGAGAGAGAAACCTCACTGATGAGCGTCACTGACCAGCTGCCTCCCACGCCCCCTGCTGGGGATCGAGCCCGCAGCCGGCCTGTGTCCGGATGGGAACTGGACCCTGATTCTGCTTCAGAGGTTGGTGCTCCGCCCCGGGCCGCCCTGGCCGCCACAGAGACTTTAAAAACTGGAACGTGATGAACGCGAGTTTGAATACATTATTTTTAAATAACGACTGTGTTTAAAAGCTGCTGCAGCATCTGTGAGCTTCCACTGATGTCCTGGGAGCCATCGCCCTGCGAGCCGCTGTGGGGGCCACTGGGGGGCTGCACGCTTTCTGGACGGCGGGACGGAGCGAGAGGAGGTGGCGGGGGGAGTTCTGAGTTGTGCCCCCCCCCCGTGAGCTCCTGGGTGCATGGGCCATGGCCTGGCCTGGCCTGGCCGCCTCTGGGCCCCCCTTAAACACAAGCCCTGTCCCGATGCCTCCCCTGATCCCCTAACACAGTGGTCGGCAGACTCATTAGTCAACAGAGCCAGATATCAACAGGACAACGATTGAAATTTCTTTGGAGAGCTGAAAACCGACTTCTGCGCACGGCCGCAAAGTCTCAATCGCACCGTACGTGCGCGCTGGCACGTGGTAGTTTGTGGAAGAGCCACACTCAAGGGGCCAAAGAGCCGCATGTGGCTCAAGAGCCGCAGTTTGCCGACCACGGCCCTAACCCAACAGGGTGTTGAGGGGGGTGCCCTCCGCTGGGCACCCTGTCCCAGGGAACACGCTGGGCGGGCAGAGACGGTGCTGGGGGTCGGGAGGGCTGGCTCCTCCTGGATCTGCCCCTAACGGGTTTGTTTTTAAATACGTGTTTATTGATCTCAGAGAGGAAGGGCGGGGGGGAGCTGTAGTGACATCGATGATGACAGAGACTCATCGATGGGTTGCCTCCTGCGCGCCCCGCACTGGGGGCCATGCCTGCAGCCGCTCACACGCCCTGACCGGGAATCGCACTGTGAGCTGAGCCCGGAGGCCGGCTGCCCCTCACTGGCTACAGCACCGACCCCTCCGGCCTCTGTTTCCCTCTCTGTGACATGAGGCCCCGGACCGAGCCGATGGGCACGCTGACGGCCCTTCCGCTCATTTCCCAGGTACCTGGGGCCAGTCCTCATCCAAGGCCTTTGGCTGCTGATGGGGTTGGCCCAGGGCCAGTGACATATTTCCAGCCTCCCACATGGCCCTGCCCCGAACCCTGGCCCTTCAGCTGTCTGCCTCGCCAGTGATATCACCGTCGGGGAGACAGGCTGGGGTAACCCTGCCCCAGGCTCCTCAGGCCCAGCACCAGGTCTGCTTCCTCCAGGGAGCCTTCCTGGGTTCCTCTGCTACCCCACACCTCCCAGCTAGCCCGGACCCTCACTGTGGGCTAGGTCCTTTTTGGGGTGGAAGTGGGGCCTCCCCGAGCCGGCTTGGTGCACCCAGAAAACAGGTCAGGGATCTCGAGGCAGAGCAAGGGCTCCTGGCTCAGCCTTAACCCGCTGTGTGACCTTGGGCAAGTCACTCTCCCTTCCAGGGCCTCTGCCTCTGCTGAAATAGGACTCCGTTTCCAAACCACGTCCTTTAATTACCTCCTGGCAAAGGAATCTGCGGCATCCAGAGATGACTCCCTGATCGTCTGGGTAATTCTCGCACTCGCCCACTCTCCTGGCTCCGGCGTCCCCGATGAGCTTATGTGGCCCGACTTTCATCTCCAGCCCGAGCCCCGTGCCCGGCTGCCTGCTCCACTCCGACACCCCAAAATCAGAACTCCGGGTCCCCCCACAACCTCTCCTGTCTGGCTGTTACCAGCTCAGTAAAGCGGTACCAATGCTCACCTAGTTGCTTCAGCTACAAATTCCCCCGGCACAGGGCCACTCCGTGCACCTCACACGGAGAACAAAACGCCAGGGCATGCGAGGGGCCGCTGTGTGGCTCCACGTCTCCGGAGGTCAAGCACAGGCGGGGCAGGAGGATGGTTCCCCGGGCGGGGGCGGGCAGGGCAGGACTGACCGGAGAGAGGACCGGGGAACTCCCGGGGCCAGAGATAATCTGTGTCTTGATCTTGGAGCTGTTTTTGGCAGGTTTGCTGAGTTAAAAGTCGAATCACCAATCTAGATTCTTCTCTCCCCTCATCCACCTCATCCACAGGAGAAAAATCCCAACTCACACACACCTTTCGACCTAGCGGGGGCCGGGGGGGGAAGGGCCAAGAAAAACAAGTAAATATGTCATGAATCAGAGGCTCCAGGAGGCAGAGGACGGGGCCGGGCAGATGGAGGAGAAGGGCTGGGAGCTGGGCCTGAAGGATGTGAGGGAAGGAGCCAGGAGGCTCTCTCGAGGTGTCCCGGGAGGGGCCGCGGCGAAGGAGGGGCCTCAGGAACATGTCCGGATAAATGCAGTCACGGGCTAGAACTGGTCACCATGACACCCGAGGAGAACTAGGAACTGGAGGGGGGCACTTAGAATTGTCATTTTAGTCCTAGCCGGTGTGGCTCAATGGAAAGAGCGTCGGCCTGCAGACTGAAGGGTCCCAGGTTCGATTCCGGTCAAGGGCATGTACCTTGGTTGCGGGCACATCCCCAATGGGGGGTGTGCAGGAGGCAGCTGATCGATGTTTCTCTCTCTCTCATTGATGTTTCTAACTTTCTATCCCTCTCCCTTCCTCTCTGTGAAAAATCAATAAAATATATTTTAAAAAAAGAATTGTCATTTTAGGGGCTGAAGTTGGATGTTGGTATATTCAGGGGTTGATATATTTTTAAAAAATATATTTTACTGATTTTTTTACAGAGAGGAAGGGAAAGAGAGAGAGGGGGCAAGAGTTAGAAACATCGATGAGAGAGAAACATCGATCAGCTGCCTCTTGCACGCCCCCAACTGGGGATGTGCCCGCAGCCAAGGTACATGCCCTTGACCGGAATCGAACCCGGGACCTCCCAGTCCGCAGGCCGACGCTCCATCCGCTGAGCCACACCGGTTTCGGCCGGGGGTTGGTATTTAGTGCTCAGTTTTTTTTTGCCTGTAGAGCACTCATCGGACTTGGCCTGAGTCTGTTTTCTCTCCAGCTGACCCGAGTCCTCCCCTCATCTCAGCCTCAGCCCTGCCCGCCCGCCCGCCCTGCGGGCTCGAACCCGTGCCAAGGACGCCGAGCCAGCGTGGACAGAGCGGCCGCCTTCGGGCCCGGGCACGTGCCCTCGAGGCGAGGTTTGGCTTGGCCGTGGCCTCGCTCCTGGACGCTCTCTCGGCCGCCCACAGGCCGCCGTGCCGCCCGCGGGCAGGGTGGGGCGTGGGCACGCTGTCGCATTTGCTGCCTCCCTGGGTGGCCTTGGCAAGCTCGCTCCCGCCCGCAGGCAGCTTCCTGGGCTGCAAAATGGGGCTCTCACAGCCCAGGCCCGGCCTCCCCCGCCTCCCCCCCCCCCCGGAGGAGCGGGAGCTGGGCTGCCCCGCAGCCCCCCGACACAGGGGCTCCTAGGGGCGAGTCCTGAACTGGGGGCCCTGGGATTTGGGTTTGGCCGGTGTGGCTTGGGGCTAGCCACCTCCCCGCTCTGATCCTCGCTTGGTTCCAAGGTAAACGCCACTGGTGCCTTTCGGGGCTGGGCACGGGGTGCTTCGGCTTGTGGAGCCCCACCTGGGAATGGGGTGGGGGGCCGGTGTGGGAGGCCGAGTGTCTGGGCAGACAATGGGCACTGTGTGTGGGGGCCCAGGGCGGGGTTTGGGGATGGCACGGTGGCACCCCCGAAGGAATGTGCTGGCCTGTCTGGGAATGGAAGCGCATGGCTCCCCTCAAGGTCCGCGCCCCCCCAGCCCCCCGCAGTGGGCTCCCTCAACAGCCCCGCCCACCTGTCCCCGGGGCTGAGGGCCTAGAATGGCCAAAGGGGGTGCTGATGGCCGGAAGTGCCTGGGCCCACCCCCTGCAGGCCGGGAAAAGTGATGGGGGCGGTCACAGGGCCTTCCCGTGACGCTGACGTGCCAGTGACCTTGAGCAGGTGCCTGCCTCCCTCCAGGCGGTTTCCACACCTGTGGCCTCTGGTCACCCACAGGGGCTTCCTCAGGGGGACACCTCTCCGCCGGCACCTCCCACAGCCTCGCTCTCCCTCGAGGAGGGGGGTCCTGGTCGCAGCCACCTGCTTCATGACTATTCAGTGTGTTCTGCTGCTGCCCTCCATCCTTTCTCTGCCTTCTCCTGCCCTGCCCACCTTCATGCAGTGGTGCCGGGCAGTGGGTGGTCAGGGCAGTGGTGGTCAGGGCAGTGGTGGTCAGGACAGTGGTGGTCAGGGCAGTGGGTGGTCGGGGCAGTGGGTGGTCAGGGCAGTGGGTGGTCAGGACAGTGGTGGTCGGGGCAGTGGGTGGTCAGGGCAGTGGGTGGTCGGGACAGTGGTGGTCGGGGCAGTGGGTGGTCAGGGCAGTGGGTGGTCAGGACAGTGGTGGTCAGGGCAGTGGTGGTCAGGGCAGTGGGTGGTCAGGGCAGTGGTGGTCAGGGCAGTGGTGGTCGGGGCAGTGGTGGTCAGGGCAGTGGGTAGTCAGGGCAGTGGTGGTCAGGGCAGTGGGTGGTCAGTACAGTGGGTGGTCAGGGCAGTGGGTGGTCAGGGCAGTGGTGGTCAGGGCAGTGGTGGTCAGGGCAGTGGGTAGTCAGGGCAGTGGTGGTCAGGGCAGTGGGTAGTCAGGGCAGTGGGTGGTTAGGGCAGTGGTGGTCAGGACAGTGGGTGGTCAGGGCAGTGGGTGGTCAGGGCAGTGGGTGGTCGGGGCAGTGGGTGGTCAGGGCGGTGGGTGGTCAGGGCAGTGGGTGGTCAGGGCAGTGGTGGTCAGGGCAGTGGTGGTCAGGGCAGTGGTGGTCAGGGCAGTGGGTGGTCAGGGCAGTGGGTGGTCAGGACAGTGGTGGTCAGGGCAGTGGGTGGTCAGGACAGTGGTGGTCGGGGCAGTGGGTGGTCGGGGCAGTGGGTGGTCAGGACAGTGGTGGTCAGGGCAGTGGTGGTCAGGGCAGTGGGTGGTCAGGGCAGTGGTGGTCAGGGCAGTGGGTGGTCAGGACAGTGGTGGTCAGGGCAGTGGTGGTCAGGGCAGTGGGTAGTCAGGGCAGTGGTGGTCAGGACAGTGGTGGTCAGGGCAGTGGTGGTCAGGGCAGTGGTGGTCAGGGCAGTGGTGGTCGGGGCAGTGGTGGTCGGGGCAGTGGGTGGTCAGGGCAGTGGGTAGTCAGGGCAGTGGTGGTCAGGGCAGTGGGTGGTCAGTACAGTGGGTGGTCAGGGCAGTGGGTGGTCAGGGCAGTGGTGGTCAGGGCAGTGGTGGTCAGGGCAGTGGGTAGTCAGGGCAGTGGTGGTCAGGGCAGTGGGTAGTCAGGGCAGTGGTGGTCAGGGCAGTGGTGGTCAGGGCAGTGGGTGGTCAGGGCAGTGGTGGTCAGGGCAGTGGGTGGTCAGTACAGTGGGTGGTCAGGGCAGTGGGTGGTCAGGGCAGTGGGTGGTCAGGGCAGTGGTGGTCAGTACAGTGGGTGGTCAGGGCAGTGGTGGTCAGGGCAGTGGGTGGTCAGTACAGTGGGTGGTCAGGGCAGTGGTGGTCAGTACAGTGGGTGGTCAGGGCAGTGGGTGGTCAGGGCAGTGGGTGGTCAGGGCAGTGGGTGGTCAGGGCAGTGGGTGGTCAGGGCAGTGGGTGGTCAGGGCAGTGGTGGTCAGGGCAGTGGTGGTCAGGGCAGTGGTGGTCAGGGCAGTGGGTAGTCAGGGCAGTGGTGGTCAGGGCAGTGGGTGGTCAGGACAGTGGTGGTCAGGGCAGTGGGTGGTCAGGGCAGTGGGTGGTCAGGACAGTGGTGGTCAGGGCAGTGGGTGGTCAGGACAGTGGTGGTCGGGGCAGTGGGTGGTCAGGGCAGTGGGTGGTCAGGACAGTGGTGGTCAGGGCAGTGGTGGTCGGGGCAGTGGGTGGTCAGGGCAGTGGGTGGTCAGGACAGTGGTGGTCAGGGCAGTGGTGGTCAGGGCAGTGGGTAGTCAGGGCAGTGGTGGTCAGGGCAGTGGGTGGTCAGGACAGTGGTGGTCAGGGCAGTGGTGGTCAGGGCAGTGGGTAGTCAGGGCAGTGGTGGTCAGGGCAGTGGGTGGTCAGGACAGTGGTGGTCAGGGCAGTGGTGGTCAGGGCAGTGGTGGTCAGGGCAGTGGTGGTCAGGGCAGTGGGTGGTCAGGGCAGTGGTGGTCAGGGCAGTGGGTGGTCAGGGCAGTGGGTGGTCAGGGCAGTGGTGGTCAGGGCAGTGGGTGGTCAGGACAGTGGTGGTCAGGGCAGTGGGTGGTCAGGGCAGTGGTGGTCAGGGCAGTGGGTGGTCAGGGCAGTGGGTGGTCAGGGCAGTGGGTGGTCAGGACAGTGGTGTCAGGGCAGTGGGTGGTCAGGGCAGTGGGTGGTCAGGGCAGTGGGTGGTCAGGGCAGTGGTGGTCAGGGCAGTGGTGGTCAGGGCAGTGGGTGGTCAGGGCAGTGGGTGGTCAGGGCAGTGGTGGTCAGGGCAGTGGTGGTCAGTACAGTGGGTGGTCAGGGCAGTGGTGGTCAGGGCAGTGGTGGTCAGGGCAGTGGGTGGTCAGGGCAGTGGTGGTCAGGGCAGTGGGTGGTCAGGACTGGGTGGTCAGGGCAGTGGGTGGTCAGGGCAGTGGGTGGTCAGGGCAGTGGTGGTCAGGGCAGTGGGTGGTCAGTACAGTGGGTGGTCAGGGCAGTGGTGGTCAGGACAGTGGGTGGTCAGGACAGTGGTGGTCAGTACAGTGGGTGGTTAGGGCAGTGGTGGTCAGGGCAGTGGGTGGTCAGGACAGTGGTGGTCAGGGCAGTGGGTGGTCAGGGCAGTGGGTGGTCAGGGCAGTGGGTGGTCAGGGCAGTGGTGGTCAGGATAGTGGTGCCGGGCAGTGGGTGGTCAGGGCAGTGGGTGGTCAGGGCAGTGGGTGGTCAGGACAGTGGTGGTCAGGGCAGTGGGTGGTCAGGGCAGTGGGTGGTCAGGGCAGTGGGTGGTCAGGGCAGTGGTGGTCAGGGCAGTGGTGGTCAGGACAGTGGTGGTCAGGGCAGTGGTGGTCAGGCCAGTGGGTGCTCGGCAGCTCCTGGTGGGCTGAGCCTGGAGGCACTGGCTGATGGGAAGGTGGGAGGAGATAGGAGGAGGCGGAAATTTAATAAAAATGGGGGAGGACACATCCAACAGCACTTGGCTTCCTCCTCACGGTGGCCGGACACCGTGACTGCTGTGCCCTGTGCCTGTGTAAAAACATGGGGGAATGACAGTACAGTGGCTGGCGCTGCGCTGCCCTGGAAGGTCTGGGATGGCGGTGGCTCTTGGGAGCCACAGGATTGGTCCCTCGCACCCGAAGATCTAAAAATATATATGTTTATTGATTTCAGAGAGGAAGGGAGAAGGAGAGATAGAGACATCAGTGATGAGAGAGAATATTGATCGGCTGCCTTCTGCCCCCCAACGGGCGTGCGCCCTGAGCAGGAATCACCGCCCGGTGCAGTACTGACGCCCGACCCCTGAGCCTCTCGGCCGGCGCACCCCGAGACGCACTTCGCTCACGGGGCCAGTCCCCCTGGGGGGCTCTGTCCTCCTGGTGGATTAGTCACCAGGTTGGGTCTGAACTCCCCCTTCCTGGGAGGAAAACTGCTCTGACCTTCACCTTGACCACAAGGTTCGTTTACGTTGTTGTCTTAGGTCCACCCCTGCCCCCCAGGGTGGGTCCGAGGTCGGCAGACGGGCGAGAGCTGGGGAACGGAGCTGTGGGAACGCTGGCACCGCGGGGTACGTCTCCCCGCTCCCTTCCTCGGCCCGGCTGCAGCTACAACCTCCCCTGCGTGTGGCCTTCCTGCCCCTCCCCCGCACCGGCCTCGGGCCCCTCGGCCCTGCTCCCCCTCAGCTCTGCGGAAGGTCATAGGCAGCCCCCCGCAGCTCCAGGGGCTCCACACCCCCCTGCCCGCAGCTCAGACTGGTTCCCCCAGGATTTCTTCTCCTGAAACCCCTGAGGTCTGTTTCTTGCCGGGACTCTGGCCCCGCCTTTGGGCCGGCTAGCTTTCTTTCTTCTTTTTTAAAATATATATTTTATTGATTTTGTACAGAGAGGAAGATAGAAGGAGAGAGAGAGTTAGAAACATGGATGAGAGAGAAACATCCATCAGCTGCCTCCTGCACACCCTCTACTGGGGATGTGCCTGCAACCAAGGTACCTGCCCTTGACCGGAATCCAACCCTGGACCCTTCAGTCCGCAGGCCGACGCTCTATCCACGGAGCCACACCGGTTGGGGGCCGGGTAGCTTTCTTGACCCCCATTTTACGGAGAAGAAACGGAGGCCCAGAGCAGGGCTGTGGTGGCTCCCGGCCTTGCAGAGTCGGGAGGGCGGAGGCCCCGTGTCTGGGCCTCGGGTCCGGGCCGCTCTGCCTTTTCGCTCTGCTGACGGTCACGTCCTGAGAGCGCAGAGGCTCAGGCGCGGTGCCCAGCGGGCAGTGGAACCAGTGCAGTCACGTTTCCAGGTGCTCACTCGGGCAAAGCTCCGGGCCCTGGGCCAAGGGCTGGTGCCAGGTGTCCCTCTCTGTTAGGGGCTGTGAGAGGGGCAGTCTGGGCAGGGGGAGTGAAGGGCTGGGGATCCCTGCGGCTGGTCCCTATTGGTCAGCGAGGGGGGCAGACGGCTCCCCTCCAGGGGAACTCCCCAGGGGCCAGACTCCCGAGGTGACCGGGAGCTGGATGACGTCATGGGCCTTTCCCTGCTCTGACTCACCTGTGCCTCACTCACTGACCCCTCGGGCATCTTTGGGGGGGGTGTTGTGTAGGGGGCATCCCGGCCCCCTCTGAGCCTCAGGGGCCATCTCACCGCCTCGGGGGTCTTCGTCTAGCACCCACCCCCCTTTATTCCAGCGTGGCCTGCTGGAATTGGCCAGCCTGGGACCTTGGATGTGACTGCACCCTAAGGGGAAGGAATCTGCCCCGTCTGTCTGTCTGTCTCCTCCCTGCGCCGCCCCAGCCCAGATGTGAATCAGCCCAGGTGAGAAAATTGACTCACCCGCCCTACCTGGCCCTGGGGAAAGTGCTCCTTTCTCTCCCGTTGGGTTGGAATAGAACTTGAACTTGACTGTTACTTTCCGAAGAGACTGCCGTGCGGGTGGGGCGGGACAGGCCGGGACTTAGGGTGTCAGGCCCTGGAAGGAAGACACTGGGTGCCTAAGAAGCGCCGGCTCAGGGCCCCTCCGGGTCACCTGGAGAATCACAGGCCACCCTGCTCTCTGGACCCTCACTGGCAGAAGAGGAGACCGAGGCTCAGACGGAGAGTGACCCGCCCAAGGTCACGCTGCCCAAGGTCATGGTGTGGCTGGGGGCTGACCAAGCCCAGGACGCTGTCCTCGGAAAGCTTCCTTGTCCCATCTCCCATCTCCAGCTCCCCAGCCCCCCGGGAGACCAGAGGAGGCTGGGAGGGGCAGAGGCAGGGAGGGGCAGGGGCAGAGCCAGCCTCCTTTCTACCCCCACCCTGGTCATGGGGCCCAGGGGCCACCAGGGGAGGGGTCAGCTCCTCCCCGTGCCCCCATCACGGGCCATCCTGTCTCCCACGGCCGGACCGTCGTTAATCTTTAAACGGCCCGATGATGCATTCATTCCCAAGGCCCGGGGGCTCGGTTGAGTGCACCTCACGCTGGACCAGGCTCCGTCTCCCCAGCCTCGTGGGGTCGGTTTGAGCCCTCAGGGCACCCTGGGGGCTTTGTGTCCTTGGGTCCAGCACTGGTGACTGGACAGGCCGGACCGCGGACGAGCCTCCATTTCCTCATCCGCCCCCCTGTCTGCCCCCCACGGGGGAAGCGGGGGAGAATGAGCCCCAGTGGGAACTCGGGCTGCTGCGGTGGGGCGGGGGCCAGGAGAGACCTGGGGACAGGACAAAGGGTGCCTAATGCAGGAGGTGACTTTGGCCAAGTCCCTTCTCTTTGGGCCTTGGCTTCCCCGAACCCATCACAGGAAGGGTGGGATCCGTGAACGGCAAGCCCCCGAGGCCTCTACTGGATGAGGGGTCATTGATGCCACACAGAGCCCCCGTCCCCGCTCCCTCTGCCCCCCACGCTCCAGGGCTCAGCTCACACCAGGGAGGTGCTGGGCTGTGAATGTCATGGGGTCATCTCCAGTGACCCGAAGGCTCATTATCTGGAGGTGGGGGACCCCCAGCAACTTCTGGCCTGACCGGCCAGAGCAAGTGGGGGCTGAACGCTAGCCCTGCCCACTCTGCCCATTTTCACCTGCCACTGAGGGGACCAGCGCCCAGAAACCCTGAGACACCCACCCTGGGACAGAGCCATCTTTAGTGACATCTGGTCTTCTGGGAGGTTCGGATTTTTAAAAGTTGGAATGAAATAACAGAAGAAAGACCTAAACTCATAGATGCTCTTTCATTGTTAGAAGGCATATGGGCCTTCCCACCCTGGAGGGGTTGAATAGCGCGCCCCCTCCCCCGCCCCAATTCAGGTCCACCCAGAACCTCAGAATAAGACCTTACCTGACAGGGTGTGTGCAGATTAATTAGAGGAAGGGTCACACAGGAACTGGGGGGGTCCTAAATCCAGCGTCGTGTCCTCATAAGAGAAAGGAGAGGGGGCCCAGCCGGCCCGGCGGGCTCAGGGGTTGAGTGTTGACCCATGAACCAGGAAGTCACGGTTTGATTCCCGGTCAGGGCACATGCCTGGGGTGGGGGCTCGATCCCCAATGGGGGGCATGCGGGAGGCAGCCCATCAATGATTCTCTCTCATCATTGATGTTTCTATCGCTCTCTCTCCCTCTTTGAAATCAATAAAAATATGTTAAAAAAAAGAGGGAAGGGAGAGGGATCTGTGAAGATGGAGACACAAGAGAAGCCACGTGATGTGAGACAGGTGGTGTCGGAGCGACGAGGCCACGAGCCAAGGGCGCAGGACTCGCCAGAAGCCGGAAGAGGCGGGAAGCATTCTCTCCCCACAGCCTTGGGGGAAGCGCAGCCCTGTGACACCTTCGTTTCGGACTTCAGCCTCCGAAACTGTGGGGGTCAATGTCTGTTGCTTTAAGCCCCCCAGTTTGTGGTAGTTTGTTACCAGCAGCCACAGGCAACCCACAGCCCTCCCCCATCCCAGCCTCCCCTGTGCACTCACAGCCCCTGTTCTGTTCACTCTATCCACGTGTGGTTATGGCCTGTTTGCAGCCGCTGGGCTGGGCGCTCACACAGGCATCGCCAGAAGGCCAGCCGGTGAAGTGTCTGCTGTGAGGACAGGTCTGTGTGCACACAGGGCCCGGGGGTGCTTTTGGAGCGGATGGTCCTCACCCGGCCTGTGCACCCGGAGTGCACACTTGGGGGGCCTGGGGTGCAGGCCTCTGTGTGTTTGGGTGGGCCTGTATGAGGTGCGTGCGTGCAAGTCTGTGCACACATGAATACTGCACACATGTCTACAGGTAGGTGGGGGCGTGTCTCTGTGCATATACGTGGGTGCGCACCCATATCCATGCTTCTGTGCGTGACACATGCCTATGCATGCGCTCACGTATTTGCATGGGGGCTGTGTGCACGGGCGGGTCCTGTGTGTGCACGCGCAGGCCCGGGGCAGGCGGCTGTACTGAAAAGACTCCTTGTAGCAGCTGTTACATCCGGGTCCTCATCCGAGAACTAAAAATAGCCATGCCCAGCCCTGTCCCAGCGGGCAAGGGGCCGATGGGCAGCCCCACGGGGCACCCTCGCCAAACTGCTGACCTCCTCCCTTCTCGGGCCACCGCCCTGCCGGCCCTTCCCTGCCGTGGGCTCCCATGAGCTCATGCAGGCCTTGTCAGCCAGCCGGGGAACGGGGGGTGGGGGGAGTGCCAAGGCCCTGCCCACATCCAGGCCACTGGACACAAGCAAGGCCTGATAAGGTCAAGCATGGAGTGGGGTCCGCCCCCTCCCTGCAGCCAGGGCCAGCCGGGCGGACATGAGTCAGCACAGGGGGCACTGGACAGCCAGGCCTGACCACTGGCATCTTTCTGGGCAGGGCAGGCGCCGGCCAGCAGGAACCACCTCTTGCTGATGGCCAAGCCCTGACCTCATTCTGCACCTTGAGGAACTACCTCCACTTCGGCCCAGAAAGCCCCTCTTGGAGGCCCTGAGGGCTTCCTGCCCGGGCCTGGCCATGCCCTTGGCCCCGGGGGGGTTATGTCACCCCGAAGAAGGCACTTCCCGCTTTAGCTGCCCCGGCCTGGGGCTTCCCTGGCCCCTTCCTCAGGAAGCCCTCGCTGACCCAGGCTGGCCTGGCCGTCCTCGGAGCTCCCCACGCCCGCTCGGCGGCTCCCTCTGGAATCAAGCCTGTGTTCTGTCTCTAGAGCCGGAGCTTCTGAGGGCAGGGAAGACATCTTTTCCATCTCCGCGTCCCCATCGCGGACCCGCACTCCTTCACAGCAGGCGTCCTTCTGTCCTCCTCTACAGGGGAGCCGCGACTGGCCCAAAGGCCTCATCTGCTGTGTGACTTTAGGCTGGTGGCCTAACCTCTCTGTCTCCAGTCAGAGGAGTCAATGGGATACTGATCTCCTGTGTGTTATCTAAGGGGACACCATGAATTCTTTAAAAATATATATATATTTTATTGGTTTTTTTATAGAGAGGAAGGGAGAGGGATAGAAAGTCAGAAACATCGATGAGAGAAAAACATCGATCAGCTGCCTCTTACACACCCTCTGCTGGGGATGTGCCCGCAACCAAGGTACATGCCCTTGACCGGAATCGAACCTGGGACCTTTCAGTCCACAGGCCGACGTTCTACCCACTGAGCCAAACCGGTTTTGGCTTGTGGATGTGTTTCACTCCCCTATTTCCCCCCAGATCTGGAGACGTCACATTACAATTCGGATTCCTGGTGGCTCTTGAAAAATCAAAAGCCTGACAACAGCTGCTGGAGCCCTTCGGGCGGGCGGGACGCGGGCGCTCTGCTCGGCCACAGGCCCCACCACTCCCCTTGGTTCACTGCGTTCATTCCTCCACAGGGGAGTCTTTGGCGCCAGGGTTCGAGGTACACAAACCTGACGGGCCATAGGCCCTGCCTGCCCCACCCTCCAAAGGGCCTGGGGCTCGATAGAGGGAGCCACAGCTACCCCAGACCCGCTCCTGAGCCAAAGGCTCCAGAGTGTCTCCCCAGCAGGAGGGAAGCGGAAGTGCCGGCACCATTTCCAGGACACGCTCTGGGCTGTGAGCCAGGCGGCCGTCTAGGGAAGCTGCTGCGGAGGCTTCTTCTCTGGGGCTGGAGCCGGAAGCTGAGCTGCAGGCACCTGGAGTTCCCATCTCCTGGTCCCCAGGATGCAGACTCCTGCACACGACCCCCACGCCTTCCTCTTCCCCACCTACGTTTGGCAGCCACATCCTGCCTTCAGGGCTGGGCCAGGCCTGGAGGCAGGCAGGGATGCGGGTGGAGTCCGGGGTAGGGGTGGGGTGGGGGAACCTCAGGAGCATCCTTTCTCAGGGGTGTTTGAAACCTCTTCTTGGCCCCAGGGTGCCGTGGAACACAGTTTGAAAACCATTGCCAGAGCCCTTTAGACAGATGGGAAAACAGGGGCCTGGAGTCGGGAACGGTGGGAGAGTCAGGCCCTCACCCCAGTCTACTACAGAGCCTGGCACATGAAAACACAGCTCACAGTGCCTCCAGCCCACCTCCCCTGGAAATGCTGTCCTGGCAGCCCCAACCCTGCTCTCCTTTGCCCAGAAGGCCAGGGAGGCATTGGGGCTCCAAGTGTAAGACACCCCACTTCTTTAAGCCTCGCTTTCCCGTACCTGCCAAATGCCACCTCCCAGGGTTGTTGTAAAGAACAAAAGAGATGATGATGCAAATAACAGGAACCCCGGTCCTAGCTGCTGCCACTCACTGAGCTCTGGACCCCCAGCGGGAGGCTGGGAGCGTCCTGCTTGTTAGCACAAAGGTATCGACATAGAGTTTACAAACCGGAGAGCTCGCTCATTTCAAGTGTCTGCCTCAGGGGTCTTCGGTGTGTTTACAGAGTTGTGCCACCGTCCTCACGATCTAATTTTACATTGTCCCCGAAAGAAACCCTGTGTCCACCTGCAGTCACCCCATCCCCCTGCTCCAGCCCATGGGACCACCAATCTCATCTCCCTGGCCTGCCTGTTCTGCACATCTGTATATATAAAAGCCTAAGCAACTGTTCAATCTGATGAATCTCAGAGGGAGGAGAGGAGGGAGGGTGGGAAGAGAGTAACCAAAGATCTTACATGCAAACCAGGGGCTCTGTGCACTAGTGGAGTCCCTTGGCCTGGCCTGGGGGGAACGGGCCAAAACCAGCAGTCTGACGTCCCCCAAGGGGTCCCAGATTGCGAGAGGGGGCAGGCCAGGTCAGGGGACCCCGTCGGTGCACAAATCCGTGCACTGAGCTTCTAGTTTTATATAAATGGAATCAGACAGTTTGCAGTCTTTTGTAACTGTCTTCGTTGACTTAGCAAAAATGTATCAGCATTTTATTCACGTACTTTCTAATCCTCACCTGAGCATATGTTTATTGCCTTTAGAGCGAGAAGGGAGGGAAAGAGACATGGATGTGAGAGAGAAATTCGCTCGATTGCCGCCTCTGTGTGCCCTGACGAGGGGTCGAACCCACAGTCTTTGGGTGTGTGGGACGGCGCTCCAACGGAGCCCCCTGGTCAGGGCGCACTTTATTCTGTTTGTGGCTGAATGTTATTCCGCCGTATGGATATACCACGGTCGTTTTACCCGTTCGTTCACCCACGGACAGACCTTTTGGCTGTTCTGAGGAAAACGGCTCTGAGCATTCCTGTACAAGCCCTTGTGTGGACACAGTTTTCACTTCTCTCGGGTATAGACTTAGGTGGGGAATGACCGGCCACCCGGGAACTCCATATTTAACATTTTGGGGAACCGTTCAACTGTTTCCAACTTGGCTGAATCACTTTACATGCCCTCCAGCAAGGCAGGAGATTTTGGTTCCTCCACACCCCTGCCAACACTTGATACTGTTTGTCTTTTTGACTACAGCGATCCTAGTGGGTGTGAACGGGTATTTCATCATGGTTTGGATTTTGATCTCCCCACCCACTAATCGTGTTGATCATCTCCTCATGTGCTCGTTAGCCATTATCTGGTCTTGGAAAAAATGTCTATTCAAATGGCAGTAACTCATTCGAGTCTCACAACCCATGAGGTTTGTACTATCATCAGCTCCACCGTGGCGAGGAGAAAGTTGAAGTTCAGAGGAGCTAATGAGAGAGGCAGGGACAGGGCTGGCGAGCTCCGGGTGTACACTTAGGTGGGGAATTACTGGGTCATCTGGTAACTCCCCAGGTGGCACTGTATCTGAGGAGGAAGGCCCCATGCATGACACATCGTGGGAGGGGAGGGTGTGGATGAGTGTGTGGCGGTGGTGGTGGGACAGGAGGTATGAGGAGTCCCATCCCCACCCCCCGAACTGAAGGCTGGAAGAACTGAACTCTCGGTCTTATTTCTACCTGCCTCAGTTTCCCCATATACCCATGGCTTTAAAATAGCCTATCTAATAAAAGAGTAATATGCAAATTGGCCATCACTCCAACACATAAGATGTCTGCCCCCATCTGGACACAAGATGGCCGCCACAAGATGGCCAGCGTGGGAGGGCAGTGGGAGGGACCAGGCCAGCAGGGGAGGGCAGTGGGAGGGACCAGACCAGCAGGGGAGGGCAGTTGGGAGGGACCAGGCCAGCAGGGGAGGGCAGTGGGAGGGACCAGGCCAGCAGGGGAGGGCAATTGGGAGGGACCAGGCCAGCAGGGGAGGGCAGTTAGGGGCAAACAAGCTGGCAGGGGAGCAGTTAGACATCAATCAGGCTGGCAGGGGAGTGATTAGGGGGTGATCAGGCTGGCAGGAAGAAGCAGTTAGGGGCAATCAGGAAGGCAGGCCCGCAAGCAGTTGGGAGCCAGTAGTCCTGGCTTATGAGAGGGATGCTGGTAGGATTGGGCCTAAACAGGCAGTTGGACATCCCTGGAGGGGTTTCAGATTGGAGAGGGACACCCCTCCCTGCATGAATTTTGTGCACTGGGCCTCTAGTATGTGTGTGTGTGTGTGTGTGTGTGTGTGGGTAGGTGTGTATCCTATATAATAAAAGAGAAACATGCAAATTTGACCATACCTTTGCTATGCTACCAGTCAATCAGGAGCAGGGGGCAGGGCTGAGTGGTGCGAGGGGCGGGGCTGAGGCGGCCCGTGAGACACCACCAGTGCGAGGTGCCTCCGGGGCTGGGCAGTTGTGCTGGGTGGTCGCTGCCTGGGCTATGGCCAGGGCTGGGGAGTGGGGCCGAGGCAGCCAGGGCAGAGCCAGCCATTGGCTCCACTGAGGGGACAGGTTGGCTGAGGGATCACCTACCCCCAGTGCACGAATTTTGTGCACCAGGCCCCTAGTATATGTATATATGTATATTCTATATAATAAAAGAGTAATGTGCAAATTGACACTAATGGAAGCACGAGCAGAATGACTGCTCAACCAGTCACTATGAGGTCCAATGACCACCTCTTGGTCCCTTTCCCCAGCCAGCGGGCTCCAATTGCCCCATGGCAAATGGGGAACTGGGGGTGGGTGGCAGGGGATGCAGGTGGCAGCAGGTCAAGGCCCTCACCCCACCAATCACCCCACACACAGAGGGCAACCTGCAGCAAAGGCAGAGCCAGTGAATGGGGGGGTGGGAACTGGCCTTCAGGCTCCAATGGCCTGATGGCAAAAGGGAACTGGGGTGGGTGGCAGCAGGGGGCAGGACCAGCTGTGGGCAGCCAGGAAAAATGGCCCTGCTCTCAGGCCAAGCCTAGGGAGTATACTTATGTATGAATTTCGTGCGCCAAGCCTCTAGTCCTATATAATAAAAGAGAAACATGCAAATTTGATCATACATTCGTTCCTGATTGGCTATGCTACCAGGCGATCAGGAGCAGGGGCGGGGCCAAGTGGCACAAGTGCCAGGTCCTGGGGGTGGAGATGAAATGGTGGTGGCGCCGAGACCAGTTTGGCTCAGTGGATAGAGCGTCGGACTGTGGACTGAGGGGTCCGGGGTTCGATTCTGGCAAGGGCATGTACCTTGGCTGTGGGCACATCCACAGTGGGGGGCGTGCAAGAGGCAGCTGATCGATGTCTCTCTCTCATTGATGTTTCTGACTTTCTATCCCTCTCCCTTCTGCTCTGTAAAAAATCTATAAAATATATTTAAAAAAAAAAGAAAAAAGAAATGGTGGTGGCGGTGGTGAGCACCCAGCCCCCAGGTGCTGTGAGGGGAAGTGGTGGCGAGCGCCCAGCCCCCGGGGCCAGGTGGTGGTAGGCAGCCAGAGCTGAGCTGAGCAGGGTGATGGCTGGGTGCCCAAGGCCTTGGTCAGGCTGGGGGTGAGCCATCAGTTAGACATCCCCTGAGGGCTCCCAGTATGTGAGAGGGGGCAGGTTGGGTTGAAGGACCACCCGCCCCAGTGCACAAATTTCATGCACCGGGCCCCTAGTATGTGTATATATATGTGCATTGATTTCAGAGAGGAAGGGAGAGGAAGAGATAGAAACATTAATGATGAGAGAGAATCATTGAATGGCTGCTTTCTGTACACCCCACACTGGGGATCGAGACCACAGCCTGGGCATGTGCCCTGACCAGGAATTGAGCCATGACCTCCTGGTTCATAGGTCAACACTCAACCCCTGAGCCACGCCAGCTGGGCATCTGCCCATGCCTTTCTTCTGCTGTGAGGATCGGACTTGGTGCTCCCAGCGGATTCGCTGAAGGCTAGGGGAGGGCTTGGCAGTTCCAGACTCCTGGGTCCCTCACCCTCAGTTGCCAGCCTGCGAGGCTGGCTATGGGCAGGGGTCTGTGTCTGGGACTTGGGCCCACCTGCGCTCGGGGGCATCAGATGCAGGGAGGTGCCGGGCCTGCAGGGAGACCAGGCTCAGGCTGGCAGGGAGCAGGTGGGCATGCCTGGGCCGCTGGTCTGCGGGGAGCAGCACATTTGTCTCTGGATGAGCACGTCCTCCCCACTGTCCACCTGCTGCTTCCTCCTGGGCCCGGGTGAGGCTGGAAGCTACAGGGGGGCAGGGTGAGGGCAGGCTGAAAAGGAAGCCTGGCTGAGAGCCCTCCTCTGGTAAGAAACTGATCAGGTTGACCTTTTCATTCATTCATTCATTCATTCATTCATTCATTCATTCCCTCACACTATTCATTCGTCAGTCATCCATCCAGCCTTGGGAGCTGCCCCTCCACAGCTTGGGCCTTCCACAGCATGGTCCTCACCTCAGGAAGCTTGCTGGAGGGGCGGGCACACGAGCCTGGACCTCCGCTGAGAGCCAAGTGCACCCCCCTGCCCTCACGGAGCCCCCAGGAGAGCAAGAGAGAGGGGAGAGGTTCGCACACCAGAGTGAGGCCACAGCGCATTTGTGAGGGGCTGGGCTGACCTAAGACCCTCGAGCAAGTTCAAGCATTTCACTCCCTGGGCCACACTCAGGATGAACCACTACTGTCTCCAGTGCAGGTGGGGAAACCGAGGCTCGGAGACTGTGTCCAGCTGCCCAATGAGTTAGCTGCAGAGCGAGGGGCAGAGCCTGGTGTCCTGCTCCCAGCTCTGGGCTCCTCCCCAGCCCACGGGCCCCTTCCTCCCAGGGCCGCACCCCAGCCTCTAGAATTCAGGCCTGGGCTCTGCACGCAGTCCCTCTTCTGGAAATGCTTAATCGCTGTGTGAGGACGGTCGGCTGTCTGGTGTGCTGAAGCTGGGGCATCTGGGTTCAAGCCCTCACTCCGTCACCAAGGAGCTGAGGGACCTCCCTCATTCCCCCCCACTTCCCCCCCCCAGCCCCAACCTCTCTGGTTCCAGCTCCTTCCTTAGCCAGAGGGTGGGACCGGTGCTTGGGGGGGGGGGCTCAGGGTGAGTTTCCTGGGGGAGCTGAGGGGGAAGCAGGCTTAGGGAAGGGCGGCTACAGCCTACTGGTCACTTTCCTGGGGACACTGGAGACCGATCTCCGCCCCCCACCCCCAGCTCTGGCCCCACTTATCATCTGTCCGTCTCGGCGGCTCTTCCGAGCGGCTGCTCAGGTTTCAGCCTGGAGCCGGTGCCGGGGGGACCGTGGGAGACCCGGGGGGCAGGTGGGTGGCCCGGGCTGGTGGGACTCTGGCACCGTCTCCCCGGGGTTATCTCTGGTCTGGGACAAGGCAGGAACGTGAGAAGCTGCGTTATCTCCTCCACTTCCCTCCGGAGACAGAGCTGTCTCAAAGCCCTCTTGTTCTGACCCCCTCGTACCCACTGGCCCCCGGGAAATCGGGGGGGCACTACTGCATTGCCCAGGCCTGGGGGGGGGGGCAGAAATGAATCTGCGTGGGCCAAGCCTGGTGCAGGAGTAAGGGGGTTCAGCATTTTCAAGTCCCCTCTTCACTCACTCAGCACATACTCATTGAGCACCTACTATGTGCCAGAGCCAGGGGGAGATTTACAATAGTGCACCCCTGTGTGGCCCAGCACTGGCCACTCAGGTGACCTGGAGCGGGTCCAGAGACGCCCCTGTTGGGACAGGCTGAGGTGTTGCTGACTCGGGAGGGGTCTGGGGGCTCGGAGGGAGGTCCTGGCGGTGTGGAGGGGGCATTAGGCTGCCTGGAGCAGAGGTTGGGTGCCAGTTGTTATTGCTGTATTTCAAGATTTGGGCAACCTTTGAGGCCAACAGGCGACTCCCACTGGGGATCCAGCCCACCACCCGGGCATGTGCCCTTGACTCAAATCAAACCCGGGACCCTTTAGTCCACAGGCGGATGCTCTATCCACTGAGCCACACCTGGTTAGGCTGTGACTATGTCATTTTACTGGCAAAAGGGACTTTGCAGATGTCACGGTGAGGAGCCTGGGGGCAGACACCTGGTGGTGTCTGAGCCACACCTGGTTAGGCTGTGACTATGTCATTTTACTGGCAAAAGGGACTTTGCAGATGTCACGGTGAGGAGCCTGGGGGCAGACACCTGGTGGAAACTGCCACCCACCTGCCTCCTGGGTCTCCCACATCCCGCTAGCCCCTGTGTGGGTGCGGTCTCAGTTTCTCATCTGGACAATGGGTCTGGGAGTGGCGGTTGAGGGGAGCCAGCCCCTCTGAGCCCAGGACGCAGGCTGTGCGGCCCTAACAAGGGGCCCCGGTGGGACCGTTGCTCTCTGACCCCTTTTGACTGCAGTGGCCATTGCCTGTGCTCAGGTTCCCCCGGCCTCGTCCTGGGCGCTGGTCCAGCACAGGGCGGTGGGCAGGCCCGGCTCCCGGAGTCCGGGTCCGGCGGGCAGACAGGTAACCAGGGGCGTGAGGGGGCTCCAGGGAAGGAGGCAGACAGAATCACAGCCCCCGAGGATGGCTATGCCCTAATTGCTGGACTCTGTGACTATGTCCTTTTGTTTGTTTTAAACTTTTATTTTATTATTTTAAAATATACTTTTATTGATTTCAGAGAGGAAGGGAGAAGAAGAGAGGAGAAATATCAATGATGAGAGAGAATCATCGATTGGCTGCCTCCTACATGCCCCCCACTGGGGATCCAGCCCACCACCCGGGCATGTGCCCTTGACTCAGATCAAACCCGGGACCCTTTAGTCCGCAGGCTGATGCTCTATCCACTGAGCCACACCAGCCAGGGCTGTGACTATGTCATTTACTGGCAAAAGGGACTTTGCAGATGTGATTAAGCTAAGGACTTTGAGATGAGAGATTAGCCTGCATTATCCATGTTGACCCAGTATGATCATAAGGGTCTTGATAGGGGGCAACAACCTGCCCAGCCAGTGTGGGTCAGTGGTTGGGCATTGACCCTGGAACCAAGCAATCGCTGGTTCGGTTCCCGGTCCGGGGGTCCATTCCCAGGAGGGGCCGTGGAGGAGGCAGCTGATGATCGATGATGCTTCTATTTCTCTATCCCTCTCGTCCTCTTTCTTTCTCTCTCTCTCAAAAAAAATTCAATACAAACATATGTATTTAAAAAGTAATAAATTTTTTAAAAAAGAGGTGACAAACTGAACTGTACATTTAAAATTGGTTAAAATGACAAATGTTATGTTACAGGTATTTTACTATAAGCTTATAAAATTAGTAATATAAGAAACCCAAACATTGAATTGTACTTGAAAGTATATACTTTAAAGGTATTGTATGTGAATTATATTCAATAAAGCTGTTTTAAAATCATGAAATGGCCAAAACCGGTTTGGCTCAGTGGGTGGAGCGTTGGCCTGCGGACTGAAAGGTCCCGGGTTCGATTCCAGTCAAGGGCATGTACCTTGGTTGCGGGCACATCCCCAGTGAGGGGTGTGCAAGAGACAGCTGATCGGTATTTTTCTCTCATCGATGTTTCTGACTTTCTATCCCTCTCCCTTCCTCTCTGTAAAAAATCAATAAAACAT
The DNA here is from genome assembly GCA_027563665.1 of Antrozous pallidus. Lineage (NCBI taxonomy): Eukaryota > Metazoa > Chordata > Mammalia > Chiroptera > Vespertilionidae > Antrozous > Antrozous pallidus. The sequence continues at coordinate 113,753,174 of CM050513.1, read as the reverse complement.
ATTTAAAAAATAAATAAATAACACAAAATGGAGGGACATTTTACTAACTACCCGAGCGGCCCTCCTCAAAAGCGGCCCAGGCAGGGAGATGGGGAAGAGCACAGGTGGAAGAAGCGAAGGGGCTGACGACCAAATGCCACGTGGGGTCTGGACAGATCCTGGGACAGGGGAGGGACCCGGGTGGCAGGGGAGAGACCCGGGTGGCAGATCCTGGGATGGGGAGGGACCCTGTGGCGGATCCTGGGATGGGGAGGGACCCTGTGGCAGATCCTGGGATGGGGAAGGACCCTGTGGCAGATCCTGGGATGGGGAGGGACCCGGGTGGCAGATCCTGGGATGGGGAGGGACCCTGTGGCAGATCCTGGGACAGGGGAGGGACCTTGTGGCAGATCCTGGGATGGGGAGGGACCTGGGTGGCAGAGCTGGGACGCCTGAGTGCAGTCTGGGCTACAGGGCGTGTCAGCGCTCACGTGTCCACTATGACACAGCTATGTTCGATGTTGACATGAGGGGAACCGGGGTGACAAGGCCATGGGGACCTGAGTTATCTTGATAACTCCCCCAAAGCGAAGCTGAGCTCTGAATAAAACGTAAAAGAAAAAACACAGAGGGCGGGGAGAGGGGCAAAGTCAGGGAGGAGCTGTGAGGACAGAGCAGAGACCAGCCGCATCGCTGGCTTCAGAGGCAGAACCAGCCCAGGAATGGGGGGCCTCCGGGAGCCGGAAACGGCCAGGAAACCGACCGCCCCCCCCCACCCCCCCAGCCTCTGGGAGGAACCCCGCCCTGCGGCACCTGGACCCGGGGCTGTGAGGTGTCGGAACGCTGTTGTCGCAGCCACTGCTTTACGGCAAACTCAGGCGGCAGGCGAGGCTCTCAGGGTGGTGCACACGTGGGGGCCGGGCGGTCGGGGACCTTCCAACAGCCCCCTGCGGAGGCCGGTTCTCCCCCCATTTCACAGATGAGAAACAGAGGCACAGAGCCACCGAGGAGCCGCCCGGCCGCAGAGCCGGGAGCAGCAGAGTGAGACCCTCCGGCCGGCGGGGCTGCCCCCGCTGCAGCTTCACCCCGTGTGGATTCTGACTCCCCCACGCGTGTCAGGCCCTTCCCAGAAAGAATCGGGTTAATAACACCACGACCCCAAGGGGCAGAAGCTCTGTAGCCCTCCAGTGTACGGGTGGGGAAACTGAGGCCCGGTGAGCGGCCCCTTGTCTCGGGAACGAGGCTGAGGAGTGACCCCAACGATGCCGCTGCGTCCACGCGGGCCTCCTGCCCCCATCCCCACACCCCCTGTGCTCCTGAGTGGTAATGGCATGCTCATCAGACGGCCCCCACCCCTGCATGCCGGCTAAGGGACATCCCGCCCCATTGTTCCAAGCCAGGAAGCCACCCCCTCCCTCCAGGCCCAGGGCAGGCGGTCTCTGGGGGGAAGGTTCCTTCCCCGAGAGGTGACCGCTCAGGGAGCAGGCCCTGGAGGGCCCGGGACAGAAGACACGCGGTGGCCCTTTAAGGACAGGGCCCAGGGTAAGGGCTGCTCACCCATGGGTCCCTGAGTCTCTTCTCAGAGACTTTCTGGGGGCGGACCCAGGACCCAGGACTACAGCAGTTGGTGGCAGTGACTGGAGTGGGGGTAAAGGGCTCTTGTTTAGGCCTGGCCTTCTCCCCGTCTGGACTCAGTTTCCTCAGCTGTGAAGTAGGGGAGTGGGGCTGGGAGTCTCTAAACCCCCCTCACCCCCTGCCCCGTGAACCTATGACCCCGTGGGTGCATGCTCCCTCTTCAATCATAACAGGGTGGGGGTTTACTGGGGCGTCCCCCTAAGTCTCACAGTGACTGGGAGCCATCATGCCTTCACAGTCTGTGTTTGAGGCGAGGAAACAGGCGCAGAGCGGCTGAGGAATCCGGTGCTGAAGCGGGGATAGCACCCAGGATTCCGGCCACCAGCCACCCCACCGTCCTGTCACACTGTACACGCTCCCTTTCTCTCCTTCCCTGCACAGAGCTGAGGCAGGTTAGGGCCTGGGGAGCAAGGGCCCCCCCCCCCTGGGTGGCTTGTGGGAGCTTGAGGATGTGGGTGTTACTGATGGTCCAGTCTCTCTCACTCGGCCAGGCCCCTGGACCAGGAACGGGGGCCAGCTGTACACCTCCCCTGGGGGAGGGCCTCTTGGAGGAGGAGGCATGTCAGCTGAGCAAGAGTGAGCATTACGCAGGGAAAGGGAGAGGGAGGGGGCGCTCTGAGCAGAGGGCGCGCCAGGCTCAAGCAGAGAGGCAATCCCCCATCTGACGTCACTTCCAGCTCCAGGTTCGTTTTCTCAGGCTGCTTTTGGGGCCTGTGCTGTCCCGGGACCCCTCGGAGCCTCCTGTGGCCCAGGCAGGCTGTCTGCCCACCTGGGGGAGTCTGGTCCCTGATGGCTTCCACGCTGCACCTTCAGCCAGAGGCAGGAGCCACTGCCCAGCCCCACTCCTGCCTCTGCCGCTTGCAGGCCCATCCCCTGGCCCTAGCGACTGCGCCTTGTTACTATAGTTACTATCCTATCTAATAAAAGAGTAATATGCAAATTGACCATACCTCTGCTACACTCACCACCAAATCAGGAGCAATATGCAAATTAACCCCCAACCAAGATGGCTGCTGCCCCTTGAGCAGGTCAGGGCTGGGGCGAAGCCAGTGATTGGTCCCATCTCAGGGTGATCGCTGGGTGCCCAAGGCCTAAAGCCTTGAGCAGGCCGGGGGTGAGCCATCAGTAGGACATGCCCTGATGGCTCCCAGTATGTGAGAGGGGGCAGGTTGGGCTGACCACCCACCTCCAGTGCACGAATTTTGTGCACCAGGCCCCTAGTATATAATAACGATGTGTCGTTATTGTTCTCATTACTGAGCCCGTCCAGCCCCGCTCGCATTAAGAAAGGCCCGTGGACTGATGTGTGTGGGGGGTGGCCACAGGGCGAGGTGGCCAGGTAGGGCAGGGGCAGTGGGGAGGCCTCTGTTGAGCATTGGTTCCCAGGGACCCTCTGAGAACCAGGCCCAGCGTGGCTGGGTATGTAGCGTTCAGGCGATGTCACAGATCCAGACTCCTATGGACTCTCCCAGTTTTTAAGGAAAAGCCAAATTTTAGAAAACAGTTTGGGGTCGAGAAAACTGGGCAGGACTCTGGTCCAGATGCAGTTAGACGCCACTCTCCGCCTTTCGGCCTCTGAAACGGAACAAGACTAGAATATGGCTTTAGAAGGCCTTGATATGCAAATGATCACAGGGATGCAAGTGATCACAATGATGCAAATGATCACAGGGATGCAAACGAGCATTCTGATGCAAATGAGCATTCTGATGCAAAACGAGCGCCTTGATTTGCATATAGCCAAATGCAGATGCAGGTGAGAATGCACCTTCCCTCCACGCCTTTGGGATAGAAACACCTGGAGGGCAAGGGGTGTGTCTGTTTTGTTCACGGCAGCATCTCCAAGGCCTAGACCTGTGCCTGGCACACAGTAGGTGCACCGTATCCTTTGAATTAACTAACGAACGAATGAGTGAGGAGAGGGACACGTGGTGATGGAGAGAGGCGAGGTGCAGAGGAGGACCTCAGGCGATGCTGAGTGACAGTTCACGGCACCTCTGGGCCCCTCCTTGCTGATCTGTAGGCTGGCTCCGGCCCTTCAGAGAGCGAGCGGTCTGAGTGCCACAGAAACACGCATGTGACTCACCGACCGAGCGGTTCCATTCCAGCCACGGAGCCACCCCTGTCTATGGAAAAGGAAAGCTTTCCTACAAAGATCTACCAAAATATATTATTTATAACACCAAAACACTGGAACGAACTGAGATGTGCAACAATAAGGAAACGGCTAAATAAACTATGGAACTTCCACTTCACAAAACACGGGGCCCCCAATGAAAACGAGGCCGCGGAGAGCGAGCAGGCTGCCACGGTTTTGTTTTCTCTTTTCAGACACAGTATGATCTCAGCCACGGTGTTAAAAAAAGTCCCCAAACAAGAAACTATGGAAGGAAATGCATCAAACCTTAACAATGATTGTCTCTGGGTGGTGGGGCTGTGGGTGGTGATTTTTCTTCCTTATTTTGACTTTTCTGCATTTTTCAGACTTTCCGAAGTGACCATGTATTGTTGCTTTGATGGTAAAGCCATGAAAAAAAAAAAAAAGAAAGAAATACAAATTGGGGTTGGAGAGTGGGAGTGGGGTCTCCCAGGAGGAAGGTCAAAGTCACCTCCGGGGGTCAGAATGGTCCTGGTTTGGGGTTGGCCACCCGAGTGTCAGAATCGGGGCTGCCTGTGCGACCCTGTGGGCGTCAGTGGTGTCATATCCCCCGTCCACCGGGCCTGGTCCCCGGTGCACAGGGTGCAGCGAGCACAGGGCCAGAACCCGGCTTTATAAGGCCGTGGGGAACTCCGAGTGAAGCGAGTGGTCGTTATTAGCCATGCCCGGGGAGGCCGGCTCCCCATCAGACGCCTCAGGAAGATGTCAGCATCTTTGTCAGCCAGCCCGGGGGTGTGTTTGGGCCCTGGAGGTGCAGGTGTCCCTGACTCATCTTGGAAAGTAGAATCAGGGTGATTTCCAGGAGCACATCACCGTGTGGGGGTAGGGGACCTGGTCCCAGCGCCTGCCCCACACTGTGGGCCGGGAGCGAGTCACTCACCTTCCTGTGCCTGCTGCCCTGTGCCACCGGCCCCGGGCACAGAGCTCACTAAGATTCCCGACCTCTGTTTAAAACGAGGACATCTCATCCAGAGCCTCCAGGCAGGGAGCCCAGAGTCTGAGAGGCAGCTTCACACGCTGGGGTCTCCAGAACCTCCCATGTTGGCCTGTGACCTCAGGCCTAGCCCATCATTCCCTGGAGGTGCGGGTCTCTAGAAGCTCAGTCTGCCATGGTGGGGTTCCCCTCAGTTCCCCTCAAAAAGTGACTGTCTGGCCCTGACCGGTTTGGCTCAGTGGATAGAGCGTCGGCCTTCGGACTCCAGGGTCCCAGGTTCGATTCCGGTCAAGGGCATGTACCTTGGTTGCGAGCACATCCCCAGTAGGGGGTGTGCAGGAGGCAGCTGATGGATGTTTCTCTCTCATTGATGTTTCTATCTTTCTCTCCCTCTCCCTTCCTCTCTGAAATCAATTATATATATATTGTAAGTGACAGATGGTCACTTTTTAAAAAATATATATTTTATTGATTTTTTACAGAGAGAAAGAGAGAGGGATAGAGAGTTAGAAACATCAATGATGAGGGAGAATCACTGACTCATCGACAGGCTGCCTCCTTCACACCCCGGTTGGGGATTGAACCGTCTGTGCCCTGACCAGGAATTGAACTGTGACCTACAGGTTCATAGGTCGACCCTCAACCACTGACCCCTCTGAGGGTCGAGCAGTTCAGAAAAGGGTGGAGGCTGCTTCGGGGGGGGGGCGGGGGTACCAGCAGCCTGCACACAGGCTGATCGTCACCCGTCCCTGGTGCACCAGCGACCTCGAGTTTCAGTCCGGGACACCCCCCACCCCCCTCCCACCTGGCAGCAGGAGACGTGTCCGCACAAACCCGTCTCCTCCGTGTGGGCACAGCTCGAGGCCCTCCGACCCATCACGGTCCAGGTGACCGTGTGGGGGGGGCGGGGCCAGGGCTGCCACGGGCTGGGCTGGCTGAGGGGCCGCCGCAGGGAGCCGTCCGGTGGGACCAGCCGATGCTCCTCAGCCCTCACAGAGGGTGGGAAACGTGCCCAAGGTCACAGAGCCAGCAGGGGCAGGGCCAGGCTGGGAAGCCAGGCTGCCTGGCCCGAGTCCACCCTTGCGACCGCGATGCGCGGCCATCGGGCAGCCTCTCCAGCTGCTGCTTTGGCACAGGAGGAGCAGCTCCGCACAGGTCAGGGGCTTCCCGAGGCCACACAGCGAGTGAGTGCAGAGCCCAGACCTGCTCCCGACCCTGCATTTGGGGGGCGGGCTCCCTGAACATGAGTGTGAGTTTGTCCGGCAGAGCCATCCCTGGCGTCTGTGCCTAGAACAGTGCTCAGACACACCCCCGTGGGTAATGGGCTGATTGGCCTGGAACAGAGTCCCTGCTCACTCACTCATTTACTCATTCATCCTGTTGTGCACCAAGGTTTTTCTTGGTGCCAAGCCCTAGGCCTGGCCCTGGGGCTATAGAGACGAGGGATCGGTGGGGACTTCTAGGAGGAGAGAACAGCTGAGATTTGGTCAGAGGGAGGAGGAAGGAAGGGCGTTCTGGGCCCAGGGAACGGCTGATGCATTTGGGGAACCCCCCCAGATTCTGGGAGGATTGGTGAGAGAGGAGGGGAGGCATCAGCACCTGACACCGCCAGGGCCGTGGGTGGGCGGTGGACGGGAAGGCAGATGGAAAGTACATGAGGGGAGTCAGCCCCAGGCTGAGGGTCAGCTGCTCCCCGCATCCACTCTGCAGGGCCGAGGGAGGGGACGCCTTGGAGAAAAGGACGCGGGTGCTGCCTTCCTGGGTCACCACTGGAAGGGGAAGTGCGGCTGAGGGCTGGGTGGGGCTGAGGTCACAAGGCAGGAGCTGCCGGGGCAGAGCAGCACCCCAGTTCAGGTCGGGGGGGTGGGGGTACAGTTCTGTAAGTGCTTGTCCCCCGGGGGCCGGAAGGGGAGAGGGAAGTGGACCCAGCGACCAGCTGCTCTGACCTCATCTCCCGCCGCTCACTTCCCACTGTCCTTGCTCCTGGTTCTCCAAGGCATCGGCTGGTCCCCACCCCAGTGCCTTTGCACCTGCCGTCCCCTCTGCCCCACAGGGTCTCTCCGGTGGGCTGGCTGGGCTTCTTTTCACCGTTCACCCCTTCCGACGTCACTCCCCAGAGAGGTCTCCCGCTCCCTCTCGCTGCACCGCCCCCTCCGCCTCCCCATCCGTCTTCCCCTCCCCCAACATTTGCTGTTGCCAGGTGCCTGACTGCCTGTCCCCTTGCTCATCCTTCAGTGTCTGTCTCCTCCACGGGGACAGAGACTCGGTTTACCTTGTTCGCCACGGAATGCCCAGCGCCAAGCACGGTGTCTGGCACACAGCGGGCCCCACCCAGCCCAGCGTGGAGCCCGGGGTGTGTGCCAGGCTGCGTCCTATGGGCAGGAACTCACTGAATGCTGACCTGAGGAGCCGGGGCAGACTGCAGGGTGGCGGGCAGGAGGAGGGAGACCCGCCAGGAGCTACCGCGTTGGTCCCGGCAAGAGGTGGCGGCGACCCAGATGGCAGAGGCGGGGGCCATGTGAGAAGCAGTTGAACTGTGGGTTATTGCTGAACACGGGCCAGACAGGCTTTGCCACGGGTCGGGTTCCAATGAACCACTTCTGTGTAACAAACCAACGCAAACTTAGTAGCTTATACCGATGAGAACAACGTTACGGTTTCTCCTTTCTGCGGGACAGGCGTTTGGGAGGAGCTGGGCTGGGCTGGGGCGGTGGTTGGAGCTGGACCAGCAGGCGGGAGCAGGTCCTTCTCCCCTTCCCGTGTCCTCCCTGGGGCCTCTCCCTGGGGCCTCTCCCCGCGGCCTGTGCTGTGGGCTGCTTGGGCTTCCTCACAACATGGCGGCTCCGAGCTGCAGAGGCCACAATCCCGGGACATCCATGCAGAAGCCGCCTTGCATTCTGGGGCCCAGCTCAAAATCCGAAACACGGTTGCTGCAAGCTCACGCCTGCCCAGATTCCGGGAGAGGAAACGCGGGAGGCGCGCGTCTCCCTGGGAGGAACACCGGGGTCCCCGGGAAGACTGAGTGGGATGGACACGTGGCCGTGGCTCTCTCTGGGAAACGTGGCAGCCTGTCCCAGATTGAAAAAGCCAATGTGAGTGCTGTCGCTGCAGATCGCTCCGCTCCGCACGCCCCCGTTTCCTCATTTGTAAGAGAGAGCAGATACCAGCTATGTTCTAAGTGGGGGTTGCAGACAGGGACAGGCTCCGTGAACTTGAGCTTCCGCTCCCCGCTTCCCACCAGCCGTGGGCCTCTGCACGGCTCAGCCCGGACAGGCCTCCCCCTCAGAGAAGACGCAAACAGGTGCGGGGTGGCTGTGCCCCCAGGGGTCCGCCAACGGCGCCCCCTGCCCTCCTCCTTTTGTGTGCACATGCGTGTGTCCAGGTGTGCTGGCGTGTGCACACCCATGGACTCACGTGCTGTGAGCACCTCTCTCCCAGCCAGCCAGGAGGGGCCTCTGGGCCGCCAGCTGCTGCTCCTCCAGGAAACCTGGCCGCGTTCTCCAGGGCCCGATGCTCACCTGGTCTCCGAGGCTGTTCTCTCAAACCCGGTCCTCGGTGTCCCCTCACCTTTCCTGGGCCCGGCCTGTCACCGTCGCCTCCATCCTGCAGGGGGCTTTCATCCTCCTGGTCTGCGCCCCCAGGGCCCAGAGGCTGCCTGAAGCGTGGGATTCTAGAAAGCTCCACACCAGCGCATTAGAAGACAGGCCAGTAGCTCCCGGGGCGGGGGTGGGAGGGAGGGGCACGAGGGGACTTTTAGGGTGACCAAAGGTTGTACGTCCTGAAGGAGGTGGAGGTTACACGCCTATTTGCATGGAGGTTTGACACCTTGACGAAGGTGACAGCAACAACAAGACCCGCCCAGGCTCCTCAGCCATCCAAGTGCTTGTTGAGCACCTACTGTGCACCCGGCACTGTTCTAGGCGGTCGACAAAATCCCCATCCCGTGGGGGCGGTGGGAGCCCGCAGGATGCCGCACAGCAGGAGGCAGGAGAGACCAAGTTCACCCCAAGGTCGTCAGGCGACGTTTCCTCCCAGAGGTGTCCCTCTGAGGCCGGTCCCCAGCAGTCCCAAGTGGGACCAGGCCCTGGGAGAGGGGGCCTGCTGCTTCCTGTCCCAGCAGGAGGAGGTGACAGTGGAGGAGACTCATGGACACACCTGTGCTCCTACCCCAAGGTCAGGGTCAGGGGACTCAAGCCGGTCCAGGTCCCTGTGAACAGGGAACAGCATCCTCGGGCGCCAGGGCACACACACAGCACGAGGCTCTGGTCCAAGCGCAAGGCCATACCCCAATCTGGGCTTGCGCCTCTCTCACGCCCATCCCCTGGCTTCTGCACTCGCTGGGGGCACAGCCTGTGGCACCGACACACACAGACTGGCACACACCTCACCCTGGGCACACCCGGTAGGAGCCACGGCTCACCGAGCACTGTGTCCTCACGCGCTGGGTCTCCGTCTCGCCAACAGCCCCACGAGGCAGGCACTCTCACGGTCCCCCTTACAAGTGGGGAAAGAGGGGTGCCGAGGGTGGTGGCGCCCACAGGCTGAGCCTGACGGTGGAGAGCCAGGATCCGAGCCAGGCTGCCCGGCTCTGGGTTCAGGTGGCTGTGGCTGTCCATGGGCACCACCAGGTGTCAGGGACCCCCGTTTCCAGGGTCTCCTGCCCCCCAGAGGCTCTGTGCCACACACGGGCACAGCGTGTCTCCCACTCAAAGCGGGGAGTGGGTGGGTCCGCTGTCCCCGGTTATAGAAGAGGAAGTTAATGGAGAAAGGGTGGCTTGGATCTTGCTCAAGGTCACGCCAGGGTGGACAGCAGAACCAGGTTACACTCCCCCCCGACCCGTGGCCCATGGCCTCACCTGCCCCTCCGGCAGAGTTGAGCCCCCAGGCCTGCCAGGTGCACGCCCTCCACTGCGCCCAGACCCTTTCCAGAGAGCGGAGAGCCGTGCGTGGGGAGCAGCGGGGGTGGGGGCCGGGCAGGCGGGAGCCTTCCCAAGGGGGGCACATTGCTCAGCCTGGGAGCCTGTGGGGTGAAGGGTCAGAGAGTGTGAGGGGCCAGGTGTCCTGGGTCCTGAAACCGCTGCTGGGACTGACCCCTGTGGGGCCCGAGCAGAGCAGGCGGCCTCGTTCACGCCTGTGATGGGGACGGACGGGGACCAGGGAGGACTGGGGAGGACTGCAGTGGCAGACTCTCTGCGGGAAAGCGGGCTGTGTGCCCTGTCTGAAGGTGAGGGGTGCTGGCCCAGAAAACGTGGCTCCCGGCCCATCGCGCGCTCTGTCCTCTGCGGGAGGCTGGGCGGCCGGGCATTGTTCTCAGGTTTAAAAATAAAGGCATCTTGGCCCGGGCGCCGCTGGCGGAGGGGAGGAGGGGGTGCCGTGCCCCGGGCCTGAAGGGCATCTGGCTGCAAAGGGAGGGCTCACCCAGCTGCACCACCAGCACCGCTGGGAGCGTGGGGGGTCCCAGAGAGTCACCGGCACCTCAGCTTGTCCTGCCACGAGAGGCAAAGGCTGAGGGTGTCCAGGTGCAGGCTGCCTCGGCTGCCTCTCCTCACTCCGGCCACTCCAGGCTGCCCCTAACCCTCACCAGAAGCTTCCAACAACTTGGGGCCGCTTTGGGGGACACAAGCTCCCCCCACACCCTCTTCCCCTCCCCCCCAGCTGACAATGCCAACAATAACAGCCGCGTCCCAACAGCCCCTGTGCGAAGGCTCTGTTATTATTAGCATTAGATACGTGAGAAAATGAAGGCTCAGATTGGCTTAGTAACTTGCCTAAGGCCACACAGCTGGTCAGTGGAGGAGCTAGGGCTCAAACAAGGTCTATCTGACTCCTGAGTGAGGATCCTAATCAGGTGCCCCTGCCCCCCAACAGTCCAGTGTTCCCCCTCCCCGGCTCCTGTCCCAGGCCCCCCTCCCCCACCCCGGGACAGCAGAGGGAAGAAGCTTTCCCTAAGTGGCCGGGGAGGGGAAACTGAGTGGGAGTGGGAAGAGGAGGGGGAAACAGCCAGGCCTGTGTGCACACGTGTGTGTGAGGGGTGTGGGGAGAAGGAAGGGGGTTGTTCCTTCATTAAACCGTTGAGATGGGATTTGAACCTAGATCAGCCCAAAGCTCTTTTCCTGACCCCCAGGTCTGGAGGGTTAACAGGCATCTGCAACCGAGAGCACTGCCTCCCCCTTCGCCTCCCCCAATAGGGTTCAGGCGTAAACCCGGAGGCACTGTGGGTGTGGGCAGCAGGAGGGGAGAGTGATGGGGAGCACTGTTGCTAGGGAACTAGCTCCCCCACTTCTGCAAGGATGGTAAGTAGAGAGAGCAAGGCAGTAGTCAGGGCAGCTCTGAGACAGGGCGTCCCCCACCTGAGACGAGGCAGGCAGGCTGCCCCCTACCCCCGCCCCAGTGGCTCATGGCTGCCAGCCTCCCCATTCCAGACAAGATCTGGTGATCCCCCATCCGCCCCCGAGGCCTCTGCCAAGGTTGGCACACTGGTGCTGGCACCGGAAAGCGACATTCCAGAGGCCCCCCGCAACTCCCTGCCAACCCCAGATTCTTGGCAGAATAGGAGAGCAGGGGCTTCTGGGAGATGCACAGGGCAGGGGCGTGGGGGTGAGGGTGGTGGTTGGAGAGGGTTGTGGGAGGGGCCAGAGTCAAGACACCTGTCCACAGGATGTGGGCGGAGCCTGGCCAGAGACAGGGCAGACCCCCACGGATCCCCCATCTCCAGCTGCTCACCGGCACCCCAACAGGAACGCAGTGCAGCCTGCAGAAGGGGGGACTGGGCCGAGAGCAGTGTCTCGGACGGACATGGTGTCCTAGAAAAGACACAGCCTTTTCAGGTGCAAAGTTTCTTTGACTGCCTCCCGTGAAAGGTCCTCCAGGCCAAGCTCCGCCTCCTGTGTGACCTTGGGCAAGACCCACGGCCTCTCCGGGCCTCGGAGCCTCAGGAGAGCACTGAAGCGGGTCAATCTTTTTCTTTCTCAATATATTTTTACTGATTTCAGAGCGGAAGGGAGTGTTAGAAACATCAAGGATGAGAATCATTGATTGGCTGCCTCCTGCACGCCCCCTGCTGGGGATCGAGCTCACAACCCCAGGCACGCGCCCTTGACTGGAATCAAACCCGGGAACCTTCGGTCCACAGGCCAACGCTCTACCCACTGAGCCAAACCAGCTAGAGCTTTCTTCAAAAAAATTTTTTTTATTATTTCAGAGGAGAAGGGAGAGATAGAAACATCAATGATTAGAGAATCATTGGTTGCTGCCTCCTGCACCCCCCCCACTGGGGATCGAACCCACAACGGGGGCACGTGCCCTGACTGGGAATTGAACCGTGATCTCCTGATTCCTAGGTCGATGCTCAGCCACTGGGCCAGCCGGTCTCATTGTCCCCAGGTGGGAGATTCTGGCCTCCCTGTGTCACCGCTCCCCTCAGCAGACAATGGCTCTTTTTCCATGTGCACTTGGGCACTGGCTCCCCTGCTCACTGTCCCCTGACCCCTGGCCCTGGGAGTGCTGTCCCAGCCTCCCCCCTGCCCCAAGGCAGACAAATCTCTTCTCTCCTGGGCGGCTGCCCTTGACCCTCCTCCGCCCAAGGGCTGAGCCCCACCCAGACCTTCGAATGGTTCTGGGCGTCCAAGCCTCAGCTCAGCTGTCACCTCTCAGAGGCCTTCCCTGACCTTCCCTGGACCAGCCCCCCCTCCCCCACCCCCCCAGGTTCTGAGATCTTTCTGATCCGTTTCCTTCAAAACATTTGTCCCAACTGAAATGATTGTGGTCACTTATTGTTTCCTCGCTGATTGTCCTTCCGCTGGACGTCCGCGCAGGAGGACCGCGGGCCCTGTCCCAGCGCGGGGCCAGCACGCAGCAGCCTCGCAGGGCGTCCAAACCGTGCCTGTGGGGCTCGGTGACTTTTCCAACTGGCCCAGGCCCCTGGTTCTCCGACGTGTGCTTTTTCCGAGGACCCTCGACGCTCCCTCCTCCCCTCCCGCTCCCCCCATCCCCTCCGTGGCCCCCTCTATCCAGGCTGGTGGCAAAGTTCTTGGGGACTCCGCTGGCGGGGCAGGTAGGGAGGGAAGAGCCTTGACCCCAGTCCCCTTCGCTGTCAGTTCCCCACGAGCAGGAGGGCAGCCTTGAACCTGGAAACCCCCTGGGCCTGGCTGCTGGGGTGTGATTCCGGGGTGACCTCATTGCCTTGAACGGAGGGCAGCAGGGGCAGGAAGTGGAGGACGAGATCAGAGGAGCTATATTTAGCGCGGTGGAGATTCGGCTCAGCGGGACTGTATTCCTGGAGTCCCCATTGTTGTGAGGGGCCAGAGGGCAGAGCGCCCATTGAATGGCTGGGTCGGAGCCATGCCATGCTGTCTGGGCCCTTGGGGGTGCGGGGCAGTAGGAGGGGCGGCCCCTTCCTGCCTGCCAGGGAGAACCTGGGCCAAGGGTTGTCAGGATGGAGCTGGGGGGTGCAGGGCCTGGGGAGCTGCCCTTGGGATGAAGGCTGAAGGTGGAGGGAGGATGCGTCCCTGTGAGGAGGACGGGTAACAGCTACTCAGCAGCCATGACAACCCCTCGTCCTCTCCACTCTGCCGTGTAAAGGCCAGGCGAGGCTCCCACCCAGGGAGCTAGAAGGCCACATGGACGCGTCCTGACTCCCAGCCCGTCCCCCCTGCCATCAGCTGTGCCCCTGGCTCACTGCCCTCCCACCAGGCCAGGCGGCCCTGGGTGACAGGAGAGGGTGGCTTGCCTGCAAGGGCTCTAGAACCTGTCGCTATGGCAACCAGGGTCCAGGCCTGCCCTGCTCTGGAGAGGAGCCTGCGCTGAGATTTCCTGGGGCGGGGTGGAAGGGAGCAGGCCGAGGCTGGGGGTGCCTTCGGACCCCGCCTGCCAGAGCCTGGGGCTGGGCCAGCCGCCCGGCCTCGCCGCCAGGGCTGATCCCAAGGGCGAGGCCAGTGATCCTCGAGGGTGTCCTGTTTCTGCACCCACACCTCCTGCCACACTGTGGCCGGGCAGCTAAAGAAGGGTGAAGGCTGTCCCCAATTCCGGGCCACCCCGCGGCGGGGAGGCTCAGCAGGCCAGTGTCCAGGAATCTCATGCTGCTGCCCAAGCCCCCACCTTCCATCCTGCAAGTCCCACGGACGCCCAGGGAACTCTGGGGGCCGGCTGCCTTGCAAACGGGGGAGGGGACCAGAGGTTCCAACAGACCCGCTCTTCCTACTGACCTGGGACAGGCACAGGGAGAGGCCACGAGGCCGGGGTGCCCCTGCCCTCCATCCCCTCCACCCTCCTCCCAGCTCAGGGAGGGCCTTGAGAATGAAGCCAGCCCCTCCCCACCTCCAGCCCACTCCACCTGAGGAACTGAGAGGGTCAGAGCTGGGAAGAGGCTGGCCTGAGCCCATTCGTGGGCTGCAGCTTCCCCTGTCCCCCCAGGCCTGCCCGCTGCGGGGTCCCAGGCGCAGCCCGGTCTCTCCCCGCAGCCCCACTCCGTGCCCCGGGCCTCGCGGCCGGAGGCTGGTCACGGCTCCTCTTGATTTCACATCATGACTCATGTTATCATGTTCTCAGGAGCTGAGTAACCACCTGAGTTATTTATACCCTGGCTTCCTTCCCTCCTCCCAGAAGTGGGCAAGGAGGCTGGGCTGGGGGTGGGGAGGGAGCCGGGAGGGGGGATGTGAACTGGGAGAAGGCAGCTGAGCACCCCCATATGCCCTCCCCTGGGGTGCCACCCCCGTAAGGCACCCAAAAATAACCGCGACTCAGCACAACAGGATGGGCCTGGACCCGCGGCATCGATCTATAGGTACTCGGACGGTTTGGGGAGGGGGGAATTCCTTTCCCGAGCGAGTCACCCGTCTGGAAAAATAAAGAAGGAAAAAGCCGAAAATTTTTCCTTCCATCAAAACAGGAAGGAGCTGGGGGTGGCGGGAGGGAGGCCGGGAGATGCCGGGTGGAGGCCGAGGTGCGTCCTCCACCCCGAGGGGGTCTTTGGGGAAGGCAAGCCCCCAGGCGCCGGCATTGGGGGGGGGCCCTCTGGCCATGGGTGACCCCTGTGGGCCACCCCAATTCCCCGGGGGCATTCTTTGGCTCTTTGCCGCCCAGGCCCATGTGCACTGGTGGGTACACACAGATGCCCACCTTTCCCCCAGCTCCCATGCCACCCCGACTCGCTTGCCCATCCCCATGTGCCCCCGCCCCAGACCCCTCAGGAGAAAAGGCCTCAGTCTGGGTGGGTGGGGTCTGGGGGCGCTGCCTTGTTTTCCATGCCCTGGAGCGTTGTCCTGGGAGCCAACGGGACTTTGCTCCACCCCTATCCAGCACGTGGCCTCAGGAAGTCTCTCTGTGCCTCAGTTTTCTCCTCTGTAATAAGGGAGCGGGCATTCCCCCTGGGCAGATCACGGACTGCCTGGTCCCAGCGAGGGGAGCTGGAGCGTGCTCTCTGTGTGCCAAGCACCCACGTCCAGTCACTAGATCAACCAGATGTGACCGGTTCCAGAACCAGCCTCATCTCCGGCCCAGAGGACAGGGCCTCACGCGGGTCAAACCGCTGGGGTGCGGTGGAGGCTGCTGGGGAGCTCGGGGCTCCTCGCACTGTTCCCACCCCACGAAGAACGAAGGCATCTCACCAGAGGCCCGGGGAGAAGAAAGAAAGGGAGGGAGGGAGGAAGAAGTGGGGGAAGGGGGCCCAGTTTCCTGGGCCTGGTGCTCCCCCCCGGGACCACCCATGACAATGCCTGTGGCGTCAGCAGGGGTGTGCCCAATGGCCAGGGCCCATCCTCACCCAAGAGGCGTCGCGCCCGCTGCTGAGGGGGCTGCTTTCAGGACGGTTACTCACCTGCCCGCTGCCAGCTGTTTGCTGACTGACAAAAGCGCCACCCAAGGGTGTTTGCCGTTGCCTCCGTCTTCCTGTCCGTCCCCCACCTGCCTGCCTCGCCGCTGGACGGATGAGCTGGCAATGTAACCGAGACCCAATCCTGCGTGAGGACAGCCCCTGAGGGGCACGCCCGCGCACCCTCCCCACCATCAGATGGTGCTGGGACCCCATTCCACAGACGAGGACACCGAGGTCTGGGGCTGGCTCCTCCAAGCCCAGCACTGGGCAGGCCTGGGTGACCCTCCAGCAGGGGCAGCTCTGATGCCCATGGCACTGGTTCAGTCTGCCTCCGCCGCCGCCTCCTGATCACGTGGATTAAAGAAGCCATAGGGTCTCCCCAGGACTCAGTTTTCCCTTCTGTCAAATGGGGATGATATCTTTGCTCTGCCTGGATTGCCCGGCGGTTCAGGGACTAATGCCTTCGTTGGAGGCCATTTGTGGCCTCCCCTTTGGATCAGTGCTTCTCTGCCGCGATTCTCCGAGGACCCCAACACGCAGGTTCCGCTCAGCGGGTCTGAGGCAGGCCTGGCACTGTGCATGCCGGGCCAGCGCCCGGGGGCTCCACTCTCAGGAGCCACAGTGTGGACCTAGACCAGGCGCCGGGCTGTGCCAGGCACTGGGCTGGCGCCTATTTGCCCATCCTCACCCCGATCCTTACGGCACCCCTGCAAGGCAAATGTGGCCCCCCCAGTTTCCAGATGGGGAAGCCGAGGCCCAGAGAGGTCCATGCCCCACCCCAGGATACACAGCCAGAACTGGCATGTCGGGGTCTCGGCGCCAGGCCTGTGGGGTTTACAGGGTCCTTGTCCATGAATCCCAACTCTGCCCAGGCTCTGGCCCCTGCCCGCGGGGACCGGGGATGTACCCAGGACACGAAAGCGCCCCCAGTGGCCTCCAGGCAATCGCGGAAGGGGAAACTTGCTCCTTTGGAAAGCTCCCCCCCAGAAAGTTAGCAGTGGGCAGGCAGGCATGGTGAGGAAGTGGGGGACCTGGGCTGGAGGGAAACATGGCGGGCACTGTGGGGGCAGCACAAGTAAAGGTGTGTGTGTGTTGTTGTTTTAAAATATATTTATTGATTTTTTACAGAGAGGAAGGGAGAGGGATAGAGAGTTAGAAACATCGATGCGAGAGAAACATCGATCAGCTGCCTCCTGCACACCCCCCACTGGGGATGTGCCCGCAACCAAGGTACATGCCCTTGACTGGAATCGAACCTGGGACCCTTCAGTCCGCAGTCCGACGCTCTATCCACCGAGCCACACCGGTTAGGGAAGGAGGGTATTTTTAACAAGAAAAGACGGGCAGCTCTGACCAGGGCCACACGGGGCGGTAACAGGGAGATGGTGAAAGTGTGGGCTCTGACCTCACAAGTCCTGGATTCAAATCCCGCCATTGCCACCTCCCCGCTCGGTGACACTGGACAAGTAGAGCCCCCTCCCCTCCGAGCCTCCATGCCCCGTCCTCAGCTGTGCACACCGTCAGAGCCCCGACCCTCGGGAAGCGGGTGAGGACTCGGCTCGCCACGGCCCCTCGTTGACAGGAGGGCAATCTTGGCGGTGCCTCTCTCACCGAGGTCCGGCCAGGTACAGCACTGGCCCGGGTGATGCTCCGTCAGCGGCTGGCCACATTGTCAGAGGGCCCGGGCCAGCAGCTGAGCGGCACAGGGTGCAGCGGGGATGCGCTCTCTCACAAGATCCCGGTGGGGTCCTCTCCGCGCCCCAAGTGGCCCAGCTCCCCTCACCCGGGGGGCTCCGCTCCGTTTCCAGCCAGCTGCCAGGACAGGTAGCTCCGAGCTGCCCCGTCCAAACATCCTCTTCCTCGTCTGGACTGGAGCAGCTAAAAATGTATCGCTCAGCCCAGGAAAACAAACAGCGCGCTTCCCTTGCCTTTGTACACAGGACACAAGGCCAAGGCCATGAGGCAGCGAGGTGGGCTCCCGGGCTGCCCTGGGCCTGGGGGTCAGTCTGTCTGTCTGCCTGCCTTCCTGGGGTCTCTGCTGTCTCCCTGGTACTCACAGCCACAGCGGCCAGAACCTCCCGGGGTGGGGGTTCACCCCAGTGATGGGTCCTGGCTCTCCCAGCCTTGGGCTCCTCGCCTAGCGCCGTCTCTGGAGTTCACTCTGTGTGTGTGTGTGTGTGTGTGTGTACGTGCACACATATGCATGTAGCATGGAGGAACGATCATGACCATCCTGATAACCAGCATTTATGGGTTGCTTATTCCTGCTTACAACACTCTGGATCCAATAGCTTATGGGACTCCCCGCGGTCACTGCCACTGTTACCCAAGTTTGACCAGGTGCAAACCGAGGCTCAGAAAGATGGAGCACTCTGCTCAAGTCCATGAGCCAGCAAATGGCAAAGGGGGGCTTTGAACCCAGGCAGTCTTTGACAGGAAACCTGGTCCCGTACCCCCTCTCTGAGCCTCAGTTTCCCCATCTGTAAAATGGGCATAGGGGAAGTCATGTCTCGCTCGCTGGTGACTGTGAGGGTGAAGCTGTGCAGACAGGGAGGCGGGGACAGGGTAGCGGGGCGCTTGGGGGAGCGGATTGCGCTCCACGGCACGGAGGACGCGCTTTGCCGTCACGGCGCCTGGGGCTGGGGTCTCAGGCCCTTTGTGGCGAGGCCTTGGCTGTCCCCAGCCTGGAGCTCCATGTCCTTCTTCATCAAGCCAGGAACCGCACACCTGCCTGGCCCGGGTACTGCCGGGGGCCTCTTGGTAGAACGGGGGTACCTGGTACACAGCATTTCTACCCTCTGGACTTGAGTCTGCCCTTGGGATTGAAGCCAACTCCTCCCTCAGCCCTGGGCAGCCCCCCACCTCCAGCCCCAGCACCTGGTTGAGGGCTGTGGCCACTCGATTTTCCAAACTTGGTTCAGACCCGTCCGGGGATTGGAGGGGTGAGAGTTATGAGGATGTGGCCCCCACTCCCACAGAGACCCGCTCCCAGCCTGGCCGAAAGTCTGATTCCTCAGTGGCCCCAACGCCCCTGTGGTACCCTTTGCTTCTGAGGCTCAAGCCCCTCCTCCCCTCTCTCCAGCCCCCAGGCAGGGCATGACACCTCTGCACCAGGACTCAGAAAGAGAAACGGGTAAGATGCTTCCTCATGTATTCATCCTCCGCAGACCTCTATACGGCAGCTGCTGCGTGCTGGGAGCATAGGCCTTGCTCACCCGCTCAGGCTAGTGCTAGACCCATACCCGGGCCAGGACAATGCCCTGGGAACACACTACGGGAACCCAGAGCAAGCCACAGGCTGGGGTGGCGGGCTCCCCGGAGGAGGTGCACACTAAGCTGAGCTTGATGGGGGGTGAGAGGGGTGTTCTTTGGAGAAAAGACCCACACATTGGCATGGTGTCCGCAAGGAGAGGGTGCAGGAAAGGGGTTCGCCTTAGCACAGCAGTCAGGCCCCGGGCCATGGTCCCTGCTCCTCCTCTGTGCTCCCTGTTCTGTCACTAACCAGCGTGGAGACACCTGGATTGTAATGACCTGTGTGTCTCTCTCTCAGGTGTGAGGACTGGATGTCCCTCCTCATGCCATTTCCCGTCGCCTGCACACAGGGCCTGCACGCAGTAGGTGCTCAGGGATGCTGTGCCCAGGAGTCCTCCCCTTTCTGCATTTCCCCGAGGCTGAGCTGTGTGCGCCCTCCTTGGTGCGCCTGCGGCTTTTTGTACTCGAGAGTGCGCACACGTTGCTACAGCACTTTTCCATACATCGATGTGTTGGATGCTTACACAGCCCCGTGCAAAAAGCATCCTATTGCCATCGCCATCACCTGCCAAGGAGGCAGCACGTCATTGTGGTGTAGGTATGTGGGTTCTGCAGCTGGACTGCTTGGCGGTGTGGCCCTGAACAAGTCGCTTAACCTCTGTGCTCCCATGTCTCCGTCTGTAAGATGAGAGTAACGTACCTCACAGGAGCACTGAGAGGCTGTGCACGAAGTAAGAATACTACCTACCACAAGGCCACCTCAATAACAATGGCAGTGGCCAGCTGGCGCGGCTCAGGGGTTGAGTGTCAGGTCAGGGCACAGGCCTCGGTTGTGGGCTCAATCCCCAGTGTGGGGCGTGCAGGATTCTCTTTAGCATCGATGTTTCTCTCTCTCTCCCTCTCCCTTCCTCTCTGAAATCAATAAAAATACATTTTAAAAATATTAATAATGGTAGCTATTATCATCTCATCACAGATAAGGATATAGGAGGTCAAGGTCAAAACCACCTAGCTGTCCAGTGGTACCGTTTTAATCTCTTAAGTCTTTAAACTTCAAACCTTGAGTTTTGGGGTTATCTTTCCCCACCCCCCCATTTCCCGAGGCGCTCTGTCTCCTACTTTATCTCTTTATGCATCTGCGTATCCTCTGGACGGGATTCCTCCAGAGCTGCAGCCGGCATCAGCGTTGTGCCTGGAACACACCTGGCCAAGGAAACACGGGGAAGCTGCGTGAAGGAAAGACGCACCCTGTGCGACATGCTTCCACATGGATGATCGTGTCCGAGCCTCTACTCCAGTGGTCGGCAAAGTCATTAGTCCACAGAGCCAAATAGCAACAGGACAACGACAGAAATTTCTTTTGAAAGTCAAATGCTTTAAACTTAAACTTCTTTGAACGCCACTTCTTCAACATAGACTCGCCCAGGCCGTGGTATTTTGTGGAAGAGCCACACTCAAGGGGCCAAAGAGCCGCATGCCCCTCGTGAGCCGCGGTTTGCCGACCACTGCCCTAGACCACTCGCTGTGTGGCTATCTGTAACGAGGCCCTCCTGAAAGTCCTCTAAGGAGAAGGTATGAAGAGAAGACGGTGGGTCTGTCTCAGTGACGGCAGGGGTGTGAGTGAGGGGCAGGCTGCCATTGTTGGGGTATAAAGGCCGGTGGAGAGACGCGCCACGGGGACCAGAGAAAGCACCCCGAAGCCGAGAGCAGGGCGATGCAGTGTGCCGGGTGCGTGTGACTGTGTGACTGTGGCCATGTGACTGCTGAAGATGGGGACGCAGCAGCTCCCGGAGCTGGGGGTGGGCGGTGTTAACTGTGTGGGTGCTGCTGTGGGAGGGGGGCCTCCAAGCTGGGCGCTGCGGGAGGTAGTAAACATCAGGGTGACTAGGAGGCTGCAGGCTTGTGGGAGTTTGTGTGACTCTGCAGTTCACCAAACCTGAATGCGGCCAATGGCGGCGGTGCCCGCGATGTGCCCCACCAGCCAGGCGGAGGCAGGAGCCCAGCGTCCAGCTGACCGGCCCTGGCGGTGGGGCTGGCGACCACCTTGTGGCCGGCGCGGGGCTGGGTGCTTTGTGCACTGAGCCCTCACGGTAACCCCCTCTCTCTGAGGCCGGATGGAGGCGGACAGAAAGGAAATGACTTGCCCAAGGTCACCCAGCCAGGGCAGGATCTGAACCAAGTGCAGAGCCCGATCCTTCCTCCACCGGGGCCGTGCCGGGGCAAACGCCCGGTCCTGGAAAAGCTGTTTAGGTCTCCTGGCCGCGGTTCAGGCGACATCTCCCCACCACGTGAAACCAGGCTACCGTCACTGCGCCCAGGATTCTAGCTGTCCCTTTCCGGGGGCCAAATTCCTGGGCAGAGGGGCTGCTGGACTCTTGGAGACCCCTACACGCCCCACCCGTGCCTCAGGCCCTCCCCAGCTCCTGCCACCCCCCCTTCCCTCCTGGCGCTGACTCGCAGCCAGAAGAGGAAGGCTGTCTCCTCCCACCTCTCCCGTCTTATAAAGGCCAGAACAGCTGAAAGGGTGGCAACTTCTCCTGCCGCACCACCGGGAGCAGCCCGCCTGCCTCCCCTCAGCCCGCAGCCACCCCCCACGGCCTCCCTGAGGGCTCTCTGCCGCCGCCAGCGCCCATCTTTCATTCCCGAGATAGAGATATTTTGCACACACACATCCGCACGCAAGAAGGGGGAATAAAAGCCCACGCTCCAGCCTCATTGCAAAGAGGAAGCCGGAGCCGCCGCAGCTTGCACCCGCGGAGGACGCCCAGAGTGGCGAGCAGACTGACCGACAGACTCGCCCCGCGTCCACCTGTCTGCTGCGTCCGGCCCGGAGCTCAGCGGGCACCCCGCGAGCGGAGCAGCCGAGCCCCGCCGCCAAGCCCGGGGGCACACGCTTCCCCTGACAGCCCCACCAACACCCCCCAGCCGGCCCAGGAGGGAGTTTGCACCTCTCACTGCCTGGGTACTCCGGCCGCCTGCTGCAAAGGCAACTTTGGTAAAAGTTTTCGGGGGGTGACTTTGGCTCGGAGGTGCCCAGCTCCAGCTTTCCGAGTTCGGGACCCTCGGCAGAAAATGTTGCAGAAAAGCTAAGCCAGCGGGCAGAGGAGGACGCCTTTCCCCAGCGGCGAGAGAAGGGGGAAGACGAACCCTCGGCTGCCTCGTTCTCTTTCCTCTCGGAGGTTGGAGTCCCCTAGGCGCCCCCACACGGCTAGACACCTCGGCTGGTTCGCGACGCAGCCCCCCGGCTGTGGATGCTCGCTCGGGCTCGGGATCCGCCCAGGTAGTGGCCTCGGACCTTGCTCTCCAGCCCAGGCCCTCCTCCGTCCCCCAACAACGGAGCCGGGGCCGGGGGCGGCGGCACCGGGGGGCCATGCGGGTGAGCCGCGCCAGCGGCTGCAGCGGCCTGAACGCCTGATCGCGGGCTCCAGCCGAGCCCACCTCCCTCCCCAGCCCCCGCCCTCCACCCTGGCCGTGGGGGCCCCGCGGGGCCGGGCCCGGCGTCGGCATGAATCGCTGCTGGGCGCTCTTGCTGTCTCTCTGCTGCTACCTGCGTCTGGCCAGCGCCGAGGTGAGTTCCGACGGCAGCGGCGGCGGGGCTGGTTCGCTCCATTCATTCCCCCCACCCCGCCCCCACCCCCGGCTGCCCTCTCCCCTTTCTGCGGGGAACTTCGGACCCTTGCAGCCCAAGTGCCTGGCACCGGGCGCTGGGTGACCTCCGAGGGCCGAACCCTGAGGTCCGGGAGGTGCCCGGCTCTCCGGCTCTCCGAGCAGGGGGCAGGGGTGGCTTGCTTTCTCAGGGAGGAGCCCAGGGCTCCCCGCCTTTACGCGTGGGGAGAGGTGTGTGCGGCCCCGTCCCCCACCTCTCAGGGACGGATCAAGCCCCTTCCCTGCCGAAGGGAGAGGGTGGGGTGGTGCCGGGGTGCAGAGGGCACCTCCTGAGCCCGCTTCGCTGCCAGCTCGGGGTCCGGCCGGGACGCGGCTTGCAGGGAGGGAGGTGCGGGCTGCACCGGTGGCCGCCACGCCGACCTTCGAAAGCGTTTTGCGTCTCCCCCCACCCCGCCCCCCCACTCCCGGGCCCCAGAGCGCGGTCCGGGAGCAGCTTGGGTGTCTTGGGCAAGGAGGAAGGAGGGTGGGGCGCAGGGCAGGTTTCGGGCAGTCGGATTGGGGAGGAGTGGGGGCTCGGAAGGAATCCAGCCCCGGAGCGGTGGGTGCCGGAGGCCCCGCGGCACCTGCGCCCTCTCCCCCGCTCGCAGGCTGCGCCGCCCGGGAAAGCCTGGCTGCAGGGGACGTGGGGTGCGAACCCCGCGCCGGAGCCATCGGGTCGGATCCGTGCCCCGCCCCTCCGGGCCTCACGTAGCCGTGAGTTGGCGAATGTACCCGGAATCCAGGTGGGAAAGGGGGCGGGGCGGGGCGGAGGCGCGAGAGGAGGGGGCGGAGGGCTGCGGGGAGCGCGGGGGCCGAGGTCCGACCCCGCTCCTGCCCCGCGGGGCCGGGAGCCCGCGCTTGGCCTGCTCCCGGGAGGGCGGCCCCCTTTCGGCCCCCCGCGGGGCAGGGAGGCGGCGGCGGCGAAGGGGTTAAGGCGCAGGGCTCCGGGCCGCGGCCGGGCTTGGGCCGCCGCCAGCGCAGGTTGTTTTGCCCGCGGAGGCGCAGTCGCCGTCTCCTTTTGTTCTCGGGGCTCCTGAAGGGCCGCCGGCCGCCCGCCCGCCCTGGGGCCCCGCCCTTCCGCGGCCCGCACCCGGCAGAGGACGCGGGGCTTCGGCCCGGCTGCCCGCAGGCCCCTCCCGACGCCCCCTCCTCTCCCGCGGAGCCCCCAGCTGTGGCCAGCTGTTGGGGAGGGGGCGCCGGCCGGCCCCAGCTGCCGCCTCGCCCCGCCTCGCCTCGGGGGCCTGGGGGCTGGGCCGGTGCCAGGGCGTCCTGGGAACGAACGGCCTCCCGGGCGCGGCGCTCCGCAGCCCACCCCGCTCCGCAGCCCACCCCGCTCGGCCGCCGCGCTCACTCACCCCACGCACGCACACTCCTGGCCGGAGGCGATGCCGCGCTCTGGCGGGCGGGCGGGCGGGCGGCGGGCACGCAGGGACGGGCACGCACCACTGCGGCCAGGTCGCGCGCCCGCCGCCACGCCCGTGCACTCGCGGGGCACACGCGCGAGGACCGCACACACCGCACGCAAGCTCCCCCTCCCCCGCACACGCGGCCGGAGCACACACCCAGCGCGCACACACCCAGCCCGCACAGCCCAGCGCCAGGTGCCAGCCCCCGCGCCACAGGTGGGCCCTCACCTCCCCACCTCTGTAGCCACTCCAATTTCTCGCACCGGGCGCTGTGAGGGAGGGAAACGGGGACCCTCCCATCAACCCAGGCCCCCGCAGCACCCATGATTTTTTTGCCGGGAAGGTCAGCCGCACGCCCTTCAACCATTATTCTTCCACGATTGCGCTTTCTCAACCACTCCCGCGTGGCTGGAAGCGGGGCTGTGCTTGGGGACCGCTGGAAGCGGGGCTGTGCTTGGGGACCGCTTCATGTCCAGGGCATTTCTCCCTGCAAGTAAGCTCTTCTGGGAGCCTTCAAGACTAGAGGGCCCTGAGCCACTCACTCCCCCCACCCCCTTCTCTCTGATCCCAGCATGCTCGGCAGAGCAGGTAGCAGCTGAGCAGGGCTTTCCCAGGCTGGCCTTTACCATCCCCAGCTTCATCCAGCACCTCCTCCTCCTTTCCCACAACTCCATGGAATGTGTGTTTGCCAGGGAGGCTATGGCACAGGAGCTGGTGCCGCCCTCCCTCTTTAATCATTGCATCCTTGAACACCGTTGTGTGGTGCTTTGCAGTTTACCAAGCACTTTCCTGCTAAGCCTGAGCAAGCCTCAAGGCGGCTCTGGGAGAAGACGCTTAAAGGGAAAAACCTATGGACATGGGGGCCAGTTCAGCAAGGAGACTCCGGGAGGACTTGCTGATGGAGGTGGCTTTGGGGCTGGCTGTGTCTCACACGTGCATGGACTGAGCCTCCAGTGGAGGCCTCAGCAGCTGGGCAGGAAGGTGGGGGAGTCTGAGGAGGGTCTGGCAGGGGGTGGGTGGGCTGAGGCCAGTGAGGTCCCATCTCCATCAGCTGAGCTGGCTTCTGGGGCGGGGGACTCCCTCTGTCATGTGATGCCTCCGGCCTCAGCACCCTTCTGCCCTTCACTACCCAGCTCCCTTCTGGTTTGCTAATGCCTTAGGTCAGTGGTTGGCAAACTCATTAGTCAACAGAGCCGCAGTTTGCCGACCTCTGCCTTAGGTGGCGGGAGATCAACCTTTTAGAATCTCCCAGCCCTGGAAGTGTCTGCAAGGTTAGGATCAAACAGAATTTGGAGGCTCTGGTGCGGGACCTAGGTGTGTGTGTGTGTATGTGTGTGTGTGTGTGTGTATGTGTATGTGTGTATGTGTGTGTGTGTGTGTGTGTATATGTGTGTGTATGTGTGTGTGTGAAAGAGAAATTGATTGATTCAGCAGGTGTGGCAAAGAAGTGTTTGCCTTGGGCTTCACCCACCCCCATTGAAATGGACAGCGTTTTTCATTTTCTGGTTTAGTTGTTTATCACTTGCTTGTCCTCACCGAAGTATAAACTCCACTAGAGAGCTTTTGTCTTAGTAACCACCGTTTCCCATGCTTACTGGCCTGTGACTGGTTTATGACGGACAATCTGTAAATATGTGTGGAAGAGACAATGAATCCGGGAGGGGGAGAGGGACTAGGTACGCGCTTGCTAAGTGCTTTATATATAAGCACTGCCTCACTTAGGCCTGACCCCAGGACGCCCAGCTTTGCCATGCCCTCCACCAGACTTCCTCACTGGAGTCCCTCCCTATCTCCCTTGCCCCCTTCCCCACCCCCCCACCCCCACCCCCATCTTGAGAGACAAACGTGCCTTTCTTTTCCATGTCTTGGGACTTGGACTGCCAAGGTTGGACAGGACAGAGGGGAAGACACTGCAGGAAATCAGATGGCAAAGTTTTTGCGTATCTGGAGCTGGGCCTTAGTCCCCGCCACCTAAAATGTGAGAAGATTGGATTCGCTCAGAGTTCCTCAAGAGCAGAGTCCCCAGACCTCCTGCAAATGCAGAGCCCTGGGCCCCGCCCTGTGCCAGACGTTGGGACCCCGCTGGGGGTGGTGGGCAGTGAATGTTGCAGGGGGAGGCAGGGAGGGAGGCTGCCAGGATTGGATTGCTGCCCTGGCCCCTCTCTTCCTGCGCTAACTGTTCTGCTGCTGCAGGGAGAGGCGGGGAGCCCAGTGGGAATGCACTCACATTAAGGAGGGGTGGGGCTGGGGGAGGGTCCCGGGAGCCATAGGGAAGGGAAGTGGTAGGTGGGAAGGCTGGTTCTAAATGGCCTCTGTGGTCTGCCCAGAGGAGGCTTCTTCAAAGGGCCTGGCTTTGGCATTGAATCTAAATGAGGCCTGAGAGTCTCGGCGGGAGGGCGGGCAGGCGGGCGCTCAGAGGCCTGCCCGGCTCTCCCTCTGCCAGCCACAGACAACGCCCCTGGCTGCGTGGCCCGGCCTGTGCCGGCTCCCTCCGCTGAAGGGCAGGAGGGCTGGGGAGAGTGTGTCTCTGTGTGTGCGCTGGGGCCCAGGTGGAGGGTGGGGTCCAAGCCCCTTTGATCTGCCAGCCTGGTTGGGAGCAGGTAATTCATCTAGCCTCACCATGGCTGGTGCCCTTCCTACCTTCTGCAGCTGGCGTTGGGGGTGGGGTGGGGAGCAGGCTGTTTGCCTTGGCTCCGTGGCTGGCTGTGCCCCAGCTGCCTTCTCGACACGCCCTCACCCTGCCAGGAACCCCCGGCCTGAGATCTGGGGCAGGTTCCTCAGGGTGCCTGGGCTGCTTTCCCAGCCCTGAGGGGGAGCTGCCCACCGAAGGAGGCTTCTAGAACCAATCCCTACCCTGTGCTCACTCTCCCGCATCGAGAGGAACCTCTGGCCTCAGCAGGTGTCCAGAGCGTTGCATCCCAGAGCTGACCACAGACTGAGTGCCGTCACCCTTCACCTACCTCCGGCCCTGGAAGGAACCCAGCAGCCCACACTGCCATTGTGGGGCTAGGGTGTCATTTCCTGTGGCCCAGCACCGGGGATAGTGCAAAGCCACACGCTCTCCACCTACCCATTGTCATCCTCAAAAATGCCCTGTACTGCTGGCCCCCTGCAGGCACGCTGCTCGCCGCTGCCCTCAGAGGAGCCCACCCCCATTATTTGCTGGCTGCAACTAGGCCGCCCAGTAACCCTGGTGAAGTATTATTAGCCCCATTTAAAAGATTCAAAAGCTGAGGGTTTAGGTGGTTTAGAGACTTATTCCAAGAATCCAGGTTCCCTTTGCTCTTGGGTCTGCTGTAGTTTCTCCACCTCTGCGCCAGACAGCTCTTCACTGCGGGAGGCTGTCCTGCGCATAGTAGGATGTTTAGCAGCCTCCCTGGCCTCCACCTTCTAGATGCCAGTAGTTGTGACAACCACAAATGCCTGCGGACACGCCAGTGTCCCGGGGGCCCCTCGCCCTGAGGGGAGGCGCTCTGCCCCATGACCTCCATGGGGCCTGGAAGAGGGGCCCGCTCCACTGCTTACTAGTCTTGTTGACCTGTAGCCATTGACTTTCTTTTTCTAACCCTCAGCTTCCTCATCTGGAAGACGGGGATAAAAATAGCACCCGCCTCTTGGGATTGGCGGTGCACCATGCCCTCCCTTCCCCCGCCCCCGTGCCTGGCTCACTGTCAGCACTCAGTAAAAGTGAGCTGTGATCGGCTGGTCAAATCCAGGGGCTCGTATTGAGTCCTGGGCACCCTGTGGCCGAATCAGTAGAAGCGTGAGCAGAATGGCCTCTGCTTAGAATGAAGCGGACTCTACCGGAGGCCGCTTGCATTGGGGGGTGGGGAGGCTATCCCAGTGGGCCTCCTGGAGGAGGAGGTGGGAGAATCACACAGGAGAGAGTCCCAGGGAGAAGGGGAGAGTTCTTCGTGCATTTTACCCACATTTTTTGAGCACCTACTGTGTGCTTCTCCCCAGTCTCTACCCTGGGCTCTTCCCCTTGCAGCCTGGGAGGGGTTCTGGGTTTGTTTTCATAAGATGTTGTCTCCCGGGCATCATAGGGTGGGTCCAGGGCACCTGCTGGGCCTGATGGGGGCTCTGCCTCCTCCTCCACGGCCGGCAGCTGCGGCCAGCTTTCCGGTGGGCCAGGAGGTCTTGGCATGAGTGTTACGTGCCGTTCGGTGCTGGGCCTTCAAAGCCCTGCTTCTGGGGGCTAATGGCGTCATCGGTGCTCCACAAACAGCCCCGGCTTCGCTCTGCTGCTACCCCGTGGGCACAATTAGAATCAAATTCAATGTCTTCAACCCCCTCGATTCACAGTGAGATCCGGGGGCTGAGAGGGGCAGTGACCAGCCTGAGGTCCCTGGTGGCTGGTAGCCGTAGAGGGTGGACTCCAGCTCCCGGACCTCCAGTTCTGGGGTTGACGGAACCCTCCGGAAGGTGGCCTGCCTTGGTTTTAACTGGACACCCGCCGGCCGCCTCCTCTTCTCGGGTTGGGTCCTGTGCCCACATGTGGAGACCCCCAAAGGAGTGCTCTCTGCCCCGGGGTGGAGGAGGCAGCGCCTGGGAGACGCGGGGGAGGAGCCGAGGGGCCGCCGAGCCACGCTTCTCCTCGTCTCACACACACGGAGCCCTGGCTTCCCGGCCGCACAGTCACGCACCCCAAGGGAAAGACCCTAGTTTCCAGACAGACTTGCTGCTCGCCCCCACTCTTCCCTCCCGGGAACCTCCCAACAGCCCTAGCCTCCAGCCAGAGGACAAGCTCCACGTTCAAACGAAGAAACTGGGTTCAGGGGTTTCAAGGACGTCGACTTGGGTGTCTGCAGCTGGACATGGGGGGCCCCTGGAGCACCGACCCCAGGAGGAGGGTCTGGAGAGGAGCTTTGGCCAGGGGCTAGGCTCCTCCCAGAGCTTTTGGGAAGAACCTGCTGGGCCCGCCTCGAGGCGAGATGACCTCCCCACTCGTCGGGCAGAGAGGGGAGGCGCCTGGGCGAAGCCGCCCAGGCTCCAGGCCTTGGGGTGTTCAGTGACTAGAAAAGGAGCTCCTCCCTTCTTCATCCTGGGAAACCGAGGCACAGAGCAGGGCAAGTCAGCTGACCCCCCCCCCCCCCCCCCCGGCCCTGCGTCTGCGCCCGGCCTGCGTGTCGGCGGGAGTGAGTTCTGATGAGCAGCAGCGTTTTATTCTCTGCGCCCAGAGGCGGCAGGCGTCAGGATTGTGCTTCTGCGCCTCTCAGCCGCCCTCACCCCTCGGCATCGGGCCCTGGGGGCGCCCTGGACTGAGGGCCGTGGGCTCCCGCCATGTCACTGTGGGACCTGCGGTTTCCCTGAGGAAGCCCGGCTCCGAGTGGGGCCTGTTAAAGTGCTTATTAAGTTTCAAGTGTTTTGGGAAGAGGCCAGCGGGCGCTAAAAATAGGGTTTGGTTGGGCACGGAGCGCCGGTAAGCTTTCAGGCTTCCTGGCCGCGTCGAGGGTTCCCTGCTCTCCTCTCCGAGCGAGAGACTGAGTAACTACGGTGAGGACTGTGGCCTCCCCAGACCAGCGGTGACTGGCCACCCCGTGTCCCCCGAGGCTGGGACACAGGCTCTGCCGTCGGAAGTCGGGTTTGAGCGCGGGTTCTGCGGATAACTGGCTCGGGACTCGGGCGAAGGGTGCTGCGTCCGCGAGCCCCTGTTTTCCCGTCTGTAAAATGGGGATGACGAGACGCCGGCGGGCGTTAACCGTCAGGGGTGGAGGAGAAGCGGAAAGATTGGGGACCTCTAGCGCGACGGAGGAGCAGGACCCAATCAAACGAGCTCAGAGCAGGCCGGGGGTGGGGGGTTCCTGTTTGGAGGGGGGATGAGGCATCTGAGCTGGGTCTTCACAGGCTTCAGCAGGTTGTCAGGCCCGGAGTCCACCTCCAACCTGGCTGTCCATCTGTCCGTGGCCGAAGGGCCCTGTGGGAACTTTTCATGGGAGGCCAGAGGGCCGTGGCTGGAAAGCCCTAAACTCCCAGCTCACCTGGTCCCCTGTGTCTGCCCGGCAGGGGGACCCCATTCCTGAGGAGCTCTACGAGATGCTGAGCGACCACTCGATCCGCTCCTTCGATGACCTCCAGCGGCTGCTGCGCGGAGACTCCGCAGGTAAATGGCACCTCCCCGCCTTCTCGGGCCTCCCCTGCGTCCCTGGGAGTGGGCGGGGCCGGGCCAGGGCCGTCCCCTCCTTGACGTCTGGAGGTCAGAGGCTGTGGCGGCGGGAGGGCCCGGCCACACCTGTCTGGGGCAGGGCCGAGGAGCAGACGGGTGGGTACCTGGGACGTGGGGCGCGGCAGGAGAAGCGCCCACGCGTGTCTCTGGCTGGGTGCGGAGGGTGGGGCGCCCGGAGGGGGTGGGCAGGAGAAGGTGCGGAGGGCACCTGCTCCGTGAGTGTCCAGGTGTGAACTCAGCCAGGGCGGGTGGTGTTGGGAGAGCCGGCGCCCTGTCCCTCTGGCCCGGGGCCAGCCCTGCGAGGTCTCCCGGGGACACCTGGCCCGGACCAGCGGGCAGCCCTGCCCGTGCCCCAGAGCACACTCACCCGAGGGGCACGTGCTCCCTGGCACACACGTGGCGGGGCCCTCGGCCTGGGTGGGGGATGTATTTATAAACGCTGTCTTCAGAGCGAATTCCATTCTATTCTAACCTCTGGCCTGTTCCCCGGAGCCCTGGTCATCCCCCCCCCCTGCACCCCCAGCTCCCCTTCCCTCTGGGGTTTTGTCTCTGTCACTTTGTAATCCTTGCCCAGACTGCTATCTACGGGGACAGCATTTCCTGCCTTTGTTTCCTCCCCCCTTGGGCCCCTGGCTCCCTCTCAAAAGCATTCCCGGGCCCTTTCAAACACCTCCTGCGCTGGGGGCTGGCGAGGCCCACCTATTGTTCGCCAGGCCCCCCCACCCGCGTCTCCCACACCCCCACCCCGTGCCCGGCTGGCCAGCCCTGGCCAACACAATGGGGCAACTTCCAAATTTAGCCTTTCTGCTAGTTCTTTCCAAGGGCCTGCGCCCCCACCCTGGGCAGCCCCTCCACACCCCGGTGGGGGTCGGGTCGGGGAGACAGGCTTTCAATAGCAGGCCTGTTTTGAGGCAACCATGTGGCTATTTTTTCCTAATCAACGTAACCTTTCCACAAAGCACATCTTTCCCCCTCTCCGCCCCGCCGGGGACATTCCCGAGACGAAGAGAGGGAGGAAGGGAGCGGAGGCACAGACAGCCTGACGCGGGATAGCGGCTGGGGGGAGGCGCAGCAGTCCCAGGGCCGCCTCCTCCACACGGGACCCCTGGGGATCCCGCAGGGAGGAGCGGGGCCAGTGGGATGGGAGACCCTGAGAGCCTGAGGCACTAGATGGAGGATCCCCGACACCTCAGCTTATTTGCCGGCTTTCAGCCACGAGAGAGCGAGAGGAGTTTGCCCATCATCGGTACCGAGTCACCGTCCCCCTGCCAGGCCTTGCCTCCAGCAGCGGAGAGAGGGGTGTCTCCTTGCAGTGGGGGTGGGGGTGGTGCTGGGCCGAGGGCTGCCCAGGCCAGAGAAGGGGGTTGCCGTGTGGCTGGGACCTTCGGAATGAGTGGACAGCGTAGGGCAGACACGGGGCAGGAGGTCAGAGAGGAAAAGACAGAATCACAATGAGAGACCGGGAGGTGGAGAGAGAGCAAGATCTGGAAGGGGCTGGGTGAGGCTCCCTGATCCCAGCAGCCCCCGCACCCCACCCCTCTGCCTTCAGCCCCCACCCGCCTCCCTCTCCCTCCCTCCATCCCTCTCTCCTTCTCTCCCACCCAACCGGGCCATTGTCAGGGGCTCCAGAGAGGCTGTGTCCCGGGCACGCGGCTCCCCCTGGGGATTCTGGGAATTTCTCCATTCAGCGCTTCCTATGGGAACGCTGGGCGGGGGCACTGGAAAGTGGCCTTCGGAGCTCTGGTCTCTGCCCTGCCCGGAGGCCTCCGAGGGTTCGCTGACAGTAGCAGAAGGAGGTTATTTTTAACTCCATTCACATGAGTGCTGTCCAGAAATGGGACCGAGGAGCCCAGAGTGGGACTGAGACCCCCCAGAGGATGTGGGCAGGGCCCCACGCTCTCCTGAGCCCCTGGTCACCGAGACTCAGGTTTACCAGGGCCAGATGGGGAGTCCTTTCCCCGGAGCCCCACCCTGTGGGCGGGCCGGCCGGCCGCCATCGGAGTGCGTCTGACTGTCCTGCTCTTGCAGATGAAGACGGAGCCGAGTTGGACCTGAACTTGACCCGGTCCCATTCTGGAGGCGAGCCCGAGAGCTTGTCCCGAGGGAGAAGGAGCCTTGGTAAGTCCCCGGGTGAAAGTGGGGACCCCGAAAAGCTTGGGAGCCGGGGAAGGAGGACCCTATTCAAGGGGGTCAACCCCGTTCATCCCACACTTAGGATTGAATTGAGCTCTGGGACAGTAACATCCTTAAACAGCTTATGTTGAGTTGGGGCATCATGCACTCCCCCAGCACACACTGCTTCCTAAATAGGATGCTTTTAAATGTATTTTTTTCATGACTTCAACCCTGGAATTAGATATTATTAACCCGTTTTATGGAGCTGGAAACTGGAGCCCAGAAAGGGAAAGATTGGGCATGGCCACGCAGCTGACGTGCCTCTGGCTGCTGTCGGATGCCACTCAGGCTGTGGCCTGGGACAGGCCTGGAGCAAAGCCCGGGACTGCTTCCCGCTCGACTGCAGGGCCCCAAGGGCCATGTGGATCCCTAGGTCCCCACCCAGTGAAGCAGTGCCCACCCCAAGCCCCTCCTCCTCTCTTCCCACCGGCATTGCCCCCAGTGCCGTAGATGGTGCCAGGGGGCCTCCATACAAGAGCCGGTGGCGGGGTCCCACTCCTCACTGCGGACTTGGGCGGCTCACTGGGCTCTCGGAGCCTCGGGGTCTCTGTGTGCTGGGGGCCAGGTGTCGCTCCCGTGGCTCCTGGGTCGCAGGCGCAGGGTAGCGCTGTCATCATCCCGTTTCACAGATGAGGAAACTGTAGCTTCGAGAGAAGCAATGAGGTCAGAAAAGATCGCAGTGTGAAACAGCCAAGTAAAGTGAGCACAAGATAATATCCAATAAGTAAGGGCCACACTCGGACAAACCCCCGCCCGGGGTGGGAAACCACAGAGGGGAAGGCGTGAGGGCTGGCGAAGAGTCCGACCTTTCTCACACGAACGATCGCCCTTGTCCCTAACAGTGGGGTGAGTGCAGGCCACCCGTTGGCGCGTGGGGAACTGAGCGAGAGCACGTCAGCCCCTGCTCGTGTCCCTATTGCTCTCCCGCCGGGTGGGGGCTCCGGGCCGGCCCTCCCTCCGGACACAGGTCCCCTCTCCCCGCAGATTCCTCCACGGCTGCCGAGCCAGCCGTGATTGCCGAGTGCAAGATCCGCACGGAGGTCTTCAAGATCTCCCGGAGCCTCATCGACCGCAGCAACGCCAACTACCTGGTGTGGCCGCCCTGCGTGGAGGTGCAGCGCTGCTCCGGCTGCTGCAACAACCACAGGGTGCAGTGCCGCCCCACCCAGGTGCAGCTGCGGCACGTCCAGGTGAGCCCCCCTAACCCCACCCCTCACCCAGGTGCAGCTGCAGCACGTCCAGGTGAAACCCCCACCCCCCCACCCGCACTGGTCCCGCCCCCCACCCAGTGCAGCTGTGCTTCCAGGTGAGCCCCTCCTACAATGGCCCCCCCCAGTGCATCTGCACCACATCCAAGTGAGCGCCCTCTCCCACACTAGACCTGCCCCCCACCCAGGGGCAGCTGTGCCTACAGGTGAGCGTCCCCCCCTGCACTGGCCCCAACCCCCACCCAGGTGTAGCTGCTCCAAGTCCAGGTGAGCACCTCCCCCCTGCACTAGCCTCTCTCCTCACCCAGGGGCAACTGGTGCACGTCCAGGTGAGCGCCCCCCCCCCCCCCCCCCCCTGCACTGGCTCAGCCCCTGGCCCGCTGCTGCTGGGGCTTGTGCCTCCCTGACCAGCTCACATGGTGGCTCTGTCCAGAGCGGACGCTCTCAGGAAGCTCGCGGTACCCTCGTGCTGAGGCCGCCCAAGGGTCCTCTGCAGCCGCCCAGCGGCTGTGACCCGAAGCCACAGGCAGACCCCAAGGCAGGCTGGCGTGGGCGTCAATCCTGGTGCTGCCTCCTTCTTGCCCCGGACATGGCCCACGTGTCTCTGGAAGAGACACTCTACAAGCCTGTCGAACACTCAGAATGTTCTGGGCAGCTGCTCAGATCCCCCCAAAGCTCTCCCCTGCCCGGGCCCCGCGGGGTCCTTTATTCCTCAGGGAGGAAGGCTCCCCGGGGCGGTCAGGCCCGCTCCGCTCCCCGGGACAAGCTGTGTCTTTAATGAGGAGGGCGATGCTTGAGGGGACGGCCCTGAGAAGGAGTCTAAACGCCACTCCTGCCCCTTTTCTGGAAATTCTGGGTACACCCCGACTCAAAGGGGGTTGGGGTGGAGGCCATCGTGGGGGGCTCCCGATCGCAGCCAGCAGAGCAGTGTCAGGGAGCCTCTGCCATCTCTGATCTGAGCAGAAGGGCTTCTGTACCCCTCAGCCGGCCTCACCCACACACCAGCCTCACCCACACACCAGCTCGGGCCGGACCGGGCTGCTGGGGGCTCAGGGCTGCTGGGGGCTCAGGGCTGCTGAGCCTCTTGCCGAACACTCTGCGGGCCCACCACCTCACCCCCTTCCCTTCCTCGTGCCACCTTCCACCTGGGCCCCGCGCCCGAGATTACGTGTCACTCTGCACCACACCGCCCACTGTCACGGTATCCTGTCCCCAGTGCTTCCAGCTCTAAAGACGGACACCTGACAGCTGCCCTCCCCCTTCCCGCCTCCCTCCTGGATAAAGCCTCCCCCCACTTCCTTCCAGACAGCCATCTCCCCGCCTCTGCCACAGCCCCTGACCTTGGCTGGCGCTCCAGGAATGAGGACACCACAGGCCCCACACGCCACCCGGAAATGCCTTTCCCCCTCTCTGGAGTGCCGAGGGGGCTCTGGCCGCCCCGAAGGGGTGGGAGGGCTTGTTTTGATGGAAAAGCTACGAGAAGGGCAGAGGCCAAGGTCCTGCTATTGTTCGGGCCCCGGGTCTGCCCCGCTGGCCGCAGGCTTTCGAGGAAAGATCCCCGCAGGGCGTGCTGGGGCGGGGAGAGCAGGCAGGTGGCTGGTCTCACAGAGGCGCTGGGTGCTTCTGTCCCCAGGTGAGGAAGATTGAGATGGTGCAGAAGAGGCTGATCTTCAAGAAGGCCACCGTCACGCTGGAGGACCACCTGGCCTGCAGGTGTGAGACGGTGGCTCCCGCACGGCCGGTGACCCGCACCACAGGGAGCTCCCAGGAGCAGCGAGGTAACTGTGGGTCCGGGCTCTGCCTCTGGCTGCTCAGCCAGGCAGCCCCCCTCTCCCGTGGCAGCTGCCGGTGGGGGGGATTGGATCAGGCATGCCTGATCTGGTTAAACTCACCTAAAGCTTCCCATCTCACAAAGAACAATCCAGATTCCTCCCCTGCCCATGAGGCCCTACGTGAGCATGTAGCCCCCGGTTGGCCCTCTGGCCCTGCTCCCAACCAGTCCCCCTCGCCTTGGCCTCCCCAGCCAGCCTAGCCTTTTTGTGGCCAAATACACGCCCGCCTCAGGGCCTTTGCACAGGCCCATCTGCCCGAAACTCGCTTCTCTCGGCTCCTCTCTGCTTCTTCCTTTCATGCGGGTCTCCGCTCAGAAGGTCAGCTGCCCCCGGAGGTCTGCCCTGACCACTCTGTGTAAAGGAGCCCGTCCCAGATTTGGTGCCACAGCCCCCTACATTGTTGAATGAGAGCGTGAGATGGGGAGGAACCAGGCCCGGGACAAGAGAAGACTCCATGCATTATTGTCTTCAGATATTTGACACCTTTATCCTGGGAATAAAAAAAACCCCAACAAATTAATTCCTGTGGCCTCGAGGGGGAAGTTAGGACCCGGGGTAAGCCCAGCAGACAGAGATGTTAACTCACAGTCATGTTTTCCTCGTGACAGGGTGAGTTTTCTGTCACTGGAGGGGTGTGAATAAAGGCTGGGCAGTCACGCCGCAGCGGTGTGAGAGACGGGGTTCCAGCATCAGATGGATATGTGGACCAAAGTTTCATTCCCGTCTTTAGATTTCACACCTCAGGGGCACAGTTAGGCCTGAAGAGTTGAAAAGGACCAAAAAATGATCTGGTGCAGTGGCCGCCTCCACATTTCATAGAGGGGGAGCGGGAGGCCCGGAGAAGCGGAGGTCTTGCTCGAGGTCACACAGCTAGTCCCAGGTCCTGTAGCGTCGAGTTTTGGGTGCTTTAGACCCGTGGTCGGCAAACGCATTCGTCAACAGAGCCAAATGTCCACAGGACGATTGAAATTTCTTCTGAGAGCCAACATTTCTTAAACTTAAACTTCTTCTAACGCCTCTTCTTCAAAATAGACTTACCCAGGCCGCGGTATTTTGTGGGAGAGCCACACTCCAGGGGCCAAAGAGCCGCAGTTTGCCGACCACGGCTTTAGACTCTATCCGGCCGCCTTTTCTCCCTCACAAGTTTGCAGTAAGGTCCCGGCGGGTGTGGCTCGGATGGTCGGGTGTCGTCCCATACACGGAAGGGGTGCCGTTCGATTTCCAGCCAGGGCACATGCCCCGGTTGCCGGCTCGATCCTACAGCCTTCCCGAGACCTGCAGGCGTCAGCGGATCGATGTTTTGCTCTTATAGCCATGTTTCTCCCTCACACTCCCTGCCTCTCTCTCTCTTAAAAAAACAACAATAAAAATAATTTAAAAAATATATATTTTATTGATTTTTACAGACAGGATAGAAAGTGAGAAACATCGATGAGAGAGAATCATCGATCAGCTGCCTCCTGCACACCCCCTACTGGGGATGTGCCTGCAGCCAAGGTACATGCTCTTGCCGAACCGGTTTGGCTCAGTGGATAGAGCATCGGCCTGCGGACTGAAGGGTCCCAGGTTCGATTCCGGTCAAGGGCATGTACCTTGGTTGCGGGCACATCCCCAGTGGGGGGTGTGCAGGAGGCAGCTGATGGATGTTTCTCTCCCATCGATGTTTCTGACTTTCTATCCCTCTCCTTTCCTCTCTGTAAAAAATCAATAAAATATATTTTTTAAAAAGTCTATATATAAAAAAAAGATACATGCCCTTGACCAGAACTGAACCTGGGACCTTTCAGTCCGCAGGCCGACGCTCTAGCCACTGAGCCAAACCAGTTTTGGCAACAATGAAAATAATTTTTTTTAAAGTTTGCAGAAAGGATCAAATGAGAATCATTAAGTTAATGCACTTAGAAGAACATAACAAAATCACTCAGGTTACTGTTTTGGTTTTCAGTAACATTCTTTTTTTTAAAAAAAAGTATTTTTAATATTGATTTGCGAGAGAGATAAAGAGAGAGGGAGAGAGAGAAACATGGATGTGAGAGCAAGACATGGATCAGTTGCTTCCTGTCCCCCTCCTGGGAACGGAGCCTGCAACCAAGGCATGTGCTCTGACGGGGAATTGAACTGGGGATTTGGCCCAACCACTGAGCCACACTGGCCGGGCGCTTTTCAGGAACTTTCTCTTGTTAGGGGACAGAACGGTGCCACCGTTATTTCTTACTAACAAGCCCCCTGCAGGCAGGGCCGCCTCAGCCTTTCCATTCTGTGCTCAGAGCCACTCGGAGGCCCGGGTGCCCTGGGAAGGCTGATAACCTGACAGCTTCAAGCTGACGTATTGTGGATTATTTATAGACTTAACGCGGAGAATGACTTTTTCTACCCAGGAGGATGTCTATTCTTTATGTTTAGAATGGGTCTTTTTTCCCACATGCGTTTGTGGTGCGTGGTTTTCCAAACCGTTTCCTCGGGAGGCCCGGCGGTCCGTATGCAGATTTGGGCCCCGAGGGATGGTGCTCCTGGCAGCTGTCCAGGGCTGGGCCCCGGGCGCGGTGGTGTGGCTGTGGGACGTGGCGGTCAGTGTCGGACCTCTGGGCTTAAATCTCTGCTCTGTCCCTTCTGAGCTGTGTGACAACCTCGGGCTGGCCCTGCTGGTGGCCTGGTCTCTGGGTGGGACACTCCAGACCCTTCAGCGGCTCTCCTGGTGCAAAGGCCCCGAGTCCCTGCATCGCAGAGCTGGGGTAACTGCCTCGTGGAGGTCTGGTGTTGGCCGCAAAGAACCGGGTGGGCCGGGGAGGAGAAGAGCTTTGAGCTTAGGAGAGAGTTTTCACTCCCCCGATTTACAGCAAAGAGCTTGACAGTATGGACTAGAGGCAGACCCCTGGTTGAAATCCCGGTCCCCCTGCCTCAGTTTCCTCATCGGTTAAATGTAGACACGTACACCCTCTGTGAGCACAAACATTGCCAGGTGCACGGTAAGTGCTCGCAAGGAGTTTCTGGCTCTTTCCGTGTATTATCTCCTCACCCCGGGAGGCCCAGATTTAAAGACGTGGACATTGAGGCACAGGGAGTTGACATGGTTTCCCCCAAAGAACACAAAAGATTGGAACCAGGTGGTCTGGCCCCGCGCCAGCTCCGGCCTGCCCGCTGTGACAGGTGCAGCCGTGGGAAAGGCCAGCTCTGTGTGTGTGGTTCTGGCCCGGAGCCCAGGACTGCAAGGGGCTGCAGGCTTGGTGTGGGGGAGAACTCAATAGGGTGTCAAGCAGAGGAAATAAGAGAGCAGTGGATAAGAGCAGCTGCCGGTCGGTCGGTCGGTCGGTCGCAAATCACGCCTTACTCCGGACTTGGTGGCTGGGACCGGAGCCATTTCCTTCTGTCTGGCCTGTGGGCTGCCGGGGCCCAGCAGGGCGGCTCTGCTGGCCTCTCTTGTAGCTGCAGTCGGCCACCTGGAGGCTGGACGGAGACAGCTGGGCTTCTGTCCTGCTCCCTGTCATCCAGGACCTTTCCCCCGTCCCCCATGTGGCCTGCACAGCAGAGTAACCAGACTTCTTACGTGGTGGCACAGGGCTCCCCAAGGTGCAAAGGTGGGAGTTGCCAGGCCTTTGTAAGACTCATGCCTGGAATTGGCACTGCTCCACTCTGCTTGCTTTTTTTTTTTTTTTCAATACATTTTATTGATTTTTTACAGAGAGAAAGGGAGAAGGATAGAGAATTAGAAACATCAGTGAGAGAGAATCACGGATCAGCTGCCTCCTGCACACCTCCTACTGGGGATGTGCCCACAACCAAGGTACATGCTCTTGACCAGAATCGAACCTAGAACCCTTCAGTCCGCAGGCCGATGCTCTATCCACTGAGCCAAAGCGGTCAGGGATCTGCCTCCTTTTATTGATTAAAGGGTCCAAGTTCAGGCTAGGTTCAAGGGGCCTGGAAATCAAGGGCATGTCAGTGGGGTACTGACCTAGACCTTAAGCTATAATCGATTGCCCCCTCTTTTCACCAGCACACTGTCATTTATTCCTTCCACCATTCCTATCTGGAATTGCCCCCATTTCACCGATGGGGAAACTGAGGCACAGAGCAGTTCAGTCATTGTTCCCAAGGCATGTACAGCTGGTGAGCAGTGGAGTTGGGATTTGAACCCAGGAGGTCTGGCCCCTTCCCTCAGCCCGGGGACTCTGGGGAGGTCTGTGGCAGGCCTTGGTGGAGAGGGGTAGGACCCCCACCCCCACCCCACAGGGGCTGTCAGCCTGCTGACAAGACCATCTTTTTCTCAAGCAGCCAAGATGCCCCAAACCCGGGTGACGGTTCGAACGGTGCGAGTCCGCAGGCCCCCCAAGGGGAAGCACAGGAAGTTCAAGCACACGCATGACAAGAAGGCACTGAAGGAGACCCTGGGAGCCTAAGGCATCTGCAGGAGAGCGCGGGCAGGTAAGGGCGGGCGGGGAGACGAGGCCCAGACCCCTCTGGCCTGGGCTTGGGCTGTCCAAGGGGTGAGGGAGAGGCATTTTCCCACACCACATGTGGGCCCGAAGTTCTGATCCCCTCTGCCCAGTTATCAAGAGTTTTTCCATGAGGCCGGTGGGCGGGAGGTTTGGAGACCCCAGCTCTGTCCCAGCGTGTCCTCAGAGGATGGGCCCCCTAAACCTCAGCTGTCTGGCCTCCAGCGCTGCTGGGGATCAGCAAGGGAGGCATGTGCGCGTGACACATCTCTGAGCCCCCGTGTCCCTCTGCTTGGCTTACAGGGTTATTTAATAAGGTATTTGCTGTATCGCCCCCATGGGGTCCTTGGAGTGATAATATTGTCCCCCTCGTCCGTCTGTCTCGATGCCTGATTCGGACGGCCAATGGTGCTTCCCCCGCCCCTCCACGCATCCGTCCGTCCACCCCTCTGCCAGCGGGGCTCCCTCGGCGGCCTCCAGCGTCTTGCCCGGAAGCTTGAGAAGGAAATGAAGGATCTGGACTCCATCGAGGTCTTCCCCCTCCGGCCCCGAGGACCTGGGATAAGAGCGTGGGAGAGACGGATGGAGGAGGGGGCGCCCTGGCCGGGTCACCCCGGAGCACTGCGGACCGGCTCCAAGAACCCTGCCCGCAGCCCCGAGGACCTCTCAGGGCGGCCTGCCTGGTCCTGGCCCCCCGGGGAGCTCTGACGGGACACCCCCAGCCGGGCCAGGGTGCCTCATGTCCTGCGGCTGAGACCAGCGGGGAGCACAGACTGGGGAGACCCCTCCCACAGAGCCCAGGCCGGCACCGCTCCCTGGTCGCCTGTGCTCACAGCGGCGTCCTTTCCTTTGACATGTGTGACATCTTTGAAGATGCGGACTCCTCTGGGCAAGGGCGGTCCAGGCGCCAGGCAGCCTGGAGCCACTCGGATGGCTCGGAGGTGAAGTTTGCTCTGGAGGTGGGTTTGGTGGGGGCCCGGGCGCCCGCTGCCTCTCCCCCACCCACCTTTGCTTCTTCCTCTGTTTTACCTCTCTACCTCCACCCTGCATCTCCCTCTTGTCCACCGAGGGAGCACCCCTCCTTGAGGCTCCTGTGACCCGAGGGCCTGCTGCCGTCATATCCCAGCCCAGCCCACACTGCCATGCACGGCCGTGCAGGGCACACTGCCCAGGGCACACTGCCCAGCACGCCGCGGGCGGGCCCACTGTCACATCACGTGTATTCATTAGCACAGCTTCGGGCAGGGGGAGGGAAAGCATCTTGAGGAAAGGGGTCCTTTTCTTAATGGACACAAAGGCTCTGTGTGCACTGCTGTGCCCCCGACCCGGCCCCCGGCTGGCAGTGGCCGACGGGAGTGAGTTCACGGGAGTGAGTTCACGGTGGAGGGCCGGAGGTGAGACGCCCCTCTGGCCTCCATTCCCCCGCGTCCTCGGCTCCAGCAGTCCCGCTCCCAGGCAGGTGTGAAAAACCCACGGGAGAGTCTCCGGTGGAGGGGCACACTCCCCCATCTTAGATCCTTTTGCGTTCCATCTCCGGTGGCTGGTGTGTGGGGGGGGGGGGCGGGGAGAAAGATCTCCGGGCCCCCTAGGGGTGGGTTCTGAGCTCCCTTCCCATCTTCTACTGCACCCCGCTCCCCCAACCCCAACCTGCTTCCTTCAGTTTGTAAAGTCGGTGATTCTATTTTTGGGGGCTTTCCTTTTATTTTTTAAATGTAAAATTTATTTATATTCCGTATTTAAAGTTGTAAAAAAAAAATAACCACGAAAAACAAACCAAAGGAATCCACTGGAGGTCTGTCTGTTGGCATCGCGC
Organism: Antrozous pallidus; assembly: GCA_027563665.1. Lineage (NCBI taxonomy): Eukaryota > Metazoa > Chordata > Mammalia > Chiroptera > Vespertilionidae > Antrozous > Antrozous pallidus. The sequence continues at coordinate 113,711,728 of CM050513.1, read as the reverse complement.
GCGGCGGTTACCCTTTCCGCGCTGGCAGGACTTGCCGACAGCTTGCGGCGTGTTCCTCTCACTCTGGGACACACACACACACACACACACCCTCACATGCGTGCGCACACGTGTGGGCCTGCTGCTCGGAGGGAGGCCTCTGTCTGGGGGTGAGCCGGAGCCACACAGTCCTCTCTGCGGCTCTTGGTGTTGCAGCAGCTTCTGACACCTGTGCCCCCAGGCCCCGGCCTTGTGCCTCTCACCGGCAGTGACCAGAGATGGCTTGGCTGGCCTGAGGGTCCCCCTAAAGGAAGCAGATCCTCAGCATCACAGAGTTGGGCTGGCTGTGGGGAGGGGGTCCTCAATGTGGGGACGGCTGGAGGAGGCCCCAGAGGGGCTGTGGATTGAGAAGGAACTCAGTGGAAAGTGGGGTCTACAGTCTGATCTTGGCTGAGCTTGGAGCCAGCTGTGTGGCCTTGGGCAGCGGTCCGCAAAGTGCGGCCCTCGAGCCACATGCGGCTCTTTGGGCCCTAGGATGTGGCTCTTCCACAAAATACCACGGCCTGGGCGAGTCTATTTTGAAGAAGTGGCGTTAGAAGAAGTTTAAGTTTAAAGAATTTGGCTCTTCAAAGAAATTTCAACCGTTATACTGTTGATATTTGGCTCTGTTGACTAATGAGTTTGCCGACCACTGGCCCTGGGCAACCACAGCCCCCCTCTGGCCAGAACCTCATCTGGAGCCAGAAGACTGTGAGACGCATGGTCTCTAACGTCTCGCAGTAGGTTCGGTGCTTTCCCTGCGAAGACGGGTACATCCCATGAACCGATTTCAGACATGCTCTGGTCCCATCTGCTGGCCGACGGGCTGAGGGGAACCGGGATTGGGGGGATCCGGCTCAGAGGGACTAGCTAATTCTAAAACCGTTTGCTGCGGGCAGTCTGAGCTCCCTGTCCCTGGAAGAGGGGAAGTGGAGCTGGCGACCGCTGGCTGAGGTTGGAGTGAATAGCACTGGGTTCCCCAGGACCGAGTGGTTGAGTGATTGACTGATTCCTTCATCCACTCACCTTCTTGAGCCCCTAGCACATGTCTGCCTCTACTTGGGGCTTTTATAACAATGTGGTTTAAATTCATCCTGGATGCCTAGCCCTGTGCTTGGGGAAGCAGAGTCGGCCTGTGGGGTGGTGAGTGGAGCAGGTCAGAGGGGTTCACCTGGAAATGCCTGCCCCTGCCTGCCCAACCCCGTGTATGGGATACTCCCCTCTCCACCAAACCCCAGTGTCCTGGGCCCAGGCACAGGGCAGGCTCTGGCTGGAGGGGGAGGGGCCGGCTTTACCGGAGATGAAATGAGAGGGTCCAGGCCTGTGCTAGTGCAGTACTTCACCCTCTTCGGAGGCTTAGCATTTGCTTCCATAAATAACAAGATAGTGAATGTTTACCGCTGGTGAAGTAACGTATCTGTGAACTCACCCATCCATCCATCTGCCTACTCATCCATCCATCCATCTATCCATCCACCCATCCAACCATCCACTCATCCACCCACCCACCCACCCATCCATCCATCCATCTGCTTACTCATCCATCCATCCATCCATCCATCCATCCATCTGCTTACTCATCCATCCATCCATCTATCCATCCACCCATCCACTCATCCACCCACCCACCCACCCATCCATCCATCCATCCATCCATCTGCTTACTCATCCATCCATCCATCCATCTGCCTACTCATCCATCCATCCATCTATCCATCCACCCATCCACCCATCCACTCATCCACCCACCCACCCATCCATCCATCCATCCATCTGCTTACTCATCCATCCATCCATCTGCTTATCCATCCATCCATCCATCCATCCATCCATCCATCCATCCATCCATCCATCCATCCATGCATCCATGGATGGATGGAAGCACATGAGCAATGAAGTGATGGCTAATGGGTTCAGAAAGATGAAGATCAGGCAGTTCCTCACTGGCTAGATCCTGACAAGGTCTCCTCTGCCAACACCGTATCTGGGGTGTTTCCGCTCTGTTTTAGGGTCAAACCAGGAGCCCCAGAAGATGGATGAGCCCCCAACGCCTGCACATATGTGGGTTATAGTCCCCGTTCAGCTGCCCAGTTACTGTGTGATCCTAGGAATATCACTGCTCCTTCTAGATCCTGGCCTGACTTCCAGGCCTGACTAGCCCCCGCCCTTTCCTTCAGGCCCCCAACCAAGTGTCAGAGCAGGCTCTGTCCAGTCTTTCCAAAAAGCAGACCCTGACCCAGACCCCCTTTGTTACCTGCTTATCTCTATAGTACTGATCCTTGTTGGCTCCTCCCACATCTACATCTTTCCTTGTCTCTGCATGGAAGCTCCACATGGAATTATTTTGTTCATGACACTGTCCCCAGAGTCTAGCATAGTGCCTGGTACATAGTAGGTGCTCAGTAAATGCCCATTGAATGAATGAACATAAAGGTCTGTTATTGGAGCAATCAGGTGTGTCGGTCCAAGTCACAGCTTGTCTGGCTGATCATCACACGCACTATGGTGTGGCTGGAAAACTGCAGACTCAGGGTGTCACTAACCACAGATGTGCCATCTCAGTCCTCAGCTGGCTCCCTGTTTAGCACTACAGCTTCCTGGACTGATAGATCCTCAAGGATAGGGTCATGTTGAATCCATCTTCTAATCTACCAGCCATCATCTCCTTCCAAGTCTACACCTCTCCCTCCTTCTATCCATCCACCACCCATCCATCCACCCATCCATCTATCTGCCTACTCATCCATCCACTCATCCATCCATCCACTCATCCATCCATTTATCTGTCTATCCACCCATCCATCCATCTGCCTACTCATCCATCTACCCATCCATCACCCACCTATTCATTTATCCATCCATCCACCCACACACTCATCCATCCATCCTTCCTTCCATCCATCCATCTGCTTACCCATCCATCCATTCACCCACCCATCCATCCACCCATCTATTCATCTGCCTACTCATCCATCCATCCATCCATCCATCTGCCTACTTATCCATCCAGCCATCCACTCATCCAGCATTTACCCACCCACCTACCCCCCTCTTTCATCTCCTCTCTATTTGTCACTGTCACCATGACTCAAGCTCTGTAATAGACTCATTTTATTAACTTCTAAGGAGCTTGGTGCCCCAGCAGAGAGAACACAGGTTTAGCGACAGCACATGACCAGGTCCTCATACCAGCATTGTTGCTCCTGCTGCCTGGCTTAGCAGAGCTGCTGTGCAGGTTAGAGATGTGAGCCCAAGCATGGCGCCCAGTGAGGACTGTACCCGAAGTCCACGGTAGGGTTATTTTTTAACTCTCACCCAGCAAATGGCTGATCACAGTACAGTAAAGATGGAAACAATGACCACGAAATCACAGAGGGATTAAAAGTTCAGCTGCAGCCAACACATGCATTTGGATTCCAGGCACCATTCCATTATTCTACTCAATTAACCTGGCAATCCTTTCAAGTGATGCCATTGTCCCGTGTTACAGATGAGGAAGCAGCGACTAGGGAGGTCAAGCCCCTCCCCCACTCCCCAGGACACACAGGTCTCCTGTATGTGGCCATGGCCCCCTGGGGCTTATGGCACAGACTCTGAATGTCACATCAGGCCCTTTCCTCATTTAGGGAACTCTGGGTCTCTGAACTGACTGGGGTCTGGGCCTGGGCAGGCACCAGGGTCTGCCTCTGGGGGCTCAAGTCAGACCTCTGTTTACTAGGCCTTTTGCTTATAGAAGCCACAGAACCTTGTGGGTCACTCATCCCTTCTGCCCCGGGGACCTTGTGACCCATTAACCCCACCAACACCTGCTTTCAATCCCTGGCAGTCATTGCTGCCAGGGGCCTCTGCCCCTCCCCCCCCACCTCAGGGTTTGGTTTCTCCCTTCAGAAGGCCATGGGCTCTCACAGGGGTGTGGTTTGGTGCGCGGGTCCCTGTGGTAAATCTGCACTCCGTCTCTACGTTATACTCGGCACTTCTGTCATCTCCACGTCCATGAGCAGGGTGCTGCGTCAGGCTGCAGTGCCCCGTGCCAGCCAACATACCCGCCCCGGAAACAACTAGAGCCACCCTCGGCGAGGAGGCTGGCACCCGAGAGCCAAGACCGCCGGGCGGTGTGCTGCTAACACAGCCCACTCAGCGGAGCCATTCACACATTGCCACCAGATTTCTGATGACAGGAAATAGCAACGTTTTGCCTAGATTTTGGATTGGGTTGATATTCAATTCTGCCCCAGCTGTGGTCTGAAGACACTTGGGGGGGGGGGGCGGAGACATGGGAGGGGGTCTTTCAGGAACCTGTTAAGGTCGGGTCAGCCTCACCAGACCAGGAGAAGAGACTGCTTCTGCCCGCAGTGGGGAGTAGAGGGGGTGGGGTGGGGAGGTTCAGCTTCCCTCCAAACCCTCCCCTGTGACTTTGTGCAGATGCTGAGCTTGCTCTTTCATACTCAGCAGTCTCGCTTCCACTGGGCAGAGCTGGTGAGGCCAGGCAGTAGCCGGTGGGGTGGTCACTGGGGCCCAAATTCTGAGTTTCATCTTTGGGTCTCTCATTGCCGTGACTGCGAGAATGAAGAGGCACTTTTAGCAAGCATGGCAGTCCCCAATTTGTGAACTGGGTCTGGGGCCAAGAGTTCAGGATTTAGATTTTCCTTCCTTCCTTCCTTCCTTCCTTCCTTCCTTCCTTCCTTCCTTCCTTCCTTCCTTCCCTCCTTCCTTCCTTCCTCCTTTTTACCATTTGGTCCAGTGCATGGGAGGGGGCTCCAGGGAGGCTGAAGAATGGCTAGTGGTTTCGGGGAGAGGCTCAGACAAAAGCCAGACATAGGGGAATGCTGAGGGGCCACTTAAAGGCCTCTGGGCTCCAAAGGCTCCTTCCTGGTCGTGCTTGAGGGTGAGCCTTTTGGAGAGATACCCGCCAGCCCAGCCTGTGGAGGTGAGTCAGGTGTCGCTCCTTTTCGTGAGGAGTGCCATCTCCTTGCCCCGGAAGTGGTTCTGCAGGAAGTTACGGAGACGAGGTCCTCCGGGCAGAACCCAGGCCTGCAGCCCCAGGGCCTGGCTCGGGCTCCTCTCCCGGGCCAGGGCGGCTGCCACGGCTCCTGAGCTTTGCCCACTCGCCTTGGGAGGCCCCTGCCCGTACTGGAAGAGAACGTGGCCACGGCACTGGTGTTGCATCTTTAAGAGACGCTCTGGGGGCTCCCAGGCTTCTTCTCCGACACCTGGAGGAAGAAGCAGCCCAGCCCTGGGGAGTCACAAGGTCCTCATTGAAAGAGAAGTCCAGGGAGAGGAGGGCGTGGAAGCCACAGAGGTGGGGGCGGGGGTGGGGGTGGGTGGGAGCAGGCGGTTGTCTGCAGCCTCCAGGGATAATGCTGAGGGATTTGGGAGCTCATGGTCGTTGGGCAATGAGGAGTGAAGGTGGAAAACCAATGGTGTGTCAGCTGGTCTCGGGGGTGGAAAAGGCGGTGGAGGGTGGTCGGAGGCTGGAAGAGGGGGCGTCCCTGGGTCTGTTCAGTCCGAACACTGTTGGAGCAGGAGGCAGACCCAGGACCCCTCGGGCACCGGCTGTCCCCTGTTTCTTCCACCGGTGGCCCTGGGGGAACCAGCAGCCACACCCACAGTCTGCTTCCCCGTCCTGTCCTTCTCTCCCAGGGCTGGCACCTCCGTCCCCAAACCGTGCCTTCCATGGGCCCTTCATTCCCGGGGACACGGGCGGCGACTCTGACTCCCCCTGTCCCGCTGTGTGCACAGGATTCCGGGCTCGCTACCTGGTCACATCTTGGGGTTTTCCTGCCTCCAGCCAAGCAGATCAGACAACTACCCCGCTTCTCTGGGTCTCCTCCAGCCCCATGGTCTGCCGCCACCCCGGCACCCAGCTCTATATAAGGCAACGTTCTCCGCAGGCATCAGACACTAACTCAGGTGAACGGAGCAGAAGAGGATGTTCAAAGAACAGATATGCAAACCGGTATTCAAAGAATGTGGGGTGACTCACGACTCCCGAGTGAGCTGGAGACCTGGGCTCGGGGCACAGACGGGATCGGCGCTCCCAGACGGCACATGAGGTCAGCCGGCGAACACCCACGGGAAGCGGCGGCCCCCCGGGACCCGCGCCCACACCCGACACCAGCCCGGCAGCCCCGGCACCGCTGCCCAGGCGGCCTGTGTCCGGGCAGACAGGTTCTGCGGCTGAGCCTCGGCCGGTGCATCTGCGGCTGAGCCTCGCAGGCCCGGGCTGCGCGGGAATGAGAGGCCGAGGGCGGCTGGTGCTTTTAGTCTCCACAGAGGACGGCGGGCCACGGGTTCAAGCCCCGCGACAGAGGGTCCGGGGAGCGGGTGGGCAAAACAACAGCAGCCCCAGGGCTGTTGTCCATGTCCCACTCCATCATTTCCTCCAGGCTAGCACGGGGGGGGGGGGGGGTGGGGGGGAGGGGGGTACGGGGGAGGGGGAGACCACCCGCCCGGGCTCCCCCCTCGGAGTTGTTATCTCTACTTGGCCGTAAACTTGAGGACAGAGAACTATGACTACTTCACTTATCGGACCCCTGGGTCCCCGTGCAGTTGCAGGCCGGCCCCCAGTGAAGGCCCTTGGATGTATGGAGCTGTCTTTCAGCCAGGACGAGGGTGGGGGAGTGAGGTGCTCACCTCTGGAGCAAAGTTCCATGGGGCACCAAAAACTCAGTGATCAGGGTAAGTAATATATCTATCTCTCTATCCCTATCCCTATCCCTATCCCTATCCCTATGCCTATCCCTATCTCTGTCTCTATCTCCAAGGGTAGTTTCCTATTGATTTTTAGAGAGAGGGAAGAGAGAAATATCGATGTGAGAGAAACACATCAATTGGTGCCTTTGGTCTGCAGGCCCATGATCAATCCACTGAGCCAAACTGGCTGAGGCAAAATAAGAAATATTTTAACGCACTTGTCCCCTTCCTTTTGCCAATGCCCTGAGCTGGCTGTTGGTAACCCATTGGGCTCCCTTTTCCTACCAACAGAAGCAGCACGAGCAAAGGGTTGGTGGAAGGAAAAGTGGAGGTGCCAGGGATTGAACCAGGGACCTCGTACATGCGAAGCACGTGCTCTACCACTGAGCTACACCCCCGACGCCAACGCTTTTCCAAGTACAAGTTAATGCAAAAGGTCTGCAATGAGCCAAGTCTCAAATTTCCGTGAGAGCCGGGCTCCAGCCCGCCACTGGCGCGATGCCTCTCTTGCCCTCCCTGGTCTTGTTCCTGTCGCTGCTTCCACTTAAATAAAATGTAAATCTCTTTATTTAGACCTATGTGCCCAAGCCAAATGCTCCGAGGGCCTCCCGCTGGCCCTGCCCTGGGGGCCTGGCTCCGTCCTCACTGCTCTCTCTTCTTCCCTTTGAGGCCTTGGTTCCAAATCTTCACTCGCTCTTGCTGCAACCGTCCAGAGCCTCCTCTTTGCCCCCCCCCCCCCAATCTTCTGCCGCTGTCTACTTCACTCTCTCAGCGTCCGGAGCTTTCTGCGTGGACAGAGTGCTCAAGACATTCATTTGCTCCAAACCTGTGGCCCTGATGGCTCGGTTGGTGGAGTGTCACCCCATACACTGAATGTCGTGGGTTCGATTCCTGGTCAGGGTACAAACCCAGGTTTGGATTTGACCCCCAGTTGGGAGGCAGCTGATGATCTCTCTCTCTCTCTCCCTCCCTTCCTCTTTTAAATCAATAAACATATTTAAAAATAAATAAGTAAATAAAAAGTTGAAATGTTAATGAACAAACAAAATAAAACCTTCTGGGGCTCCGGTCCCCAGATAAGGGTCACACCCCATTAGGATGCGCAGAGCCCTCTGCCCTGGCCCCATCCCAGCTTCTTCCTCCCCAGCCTGCTGCTCAGGCTGCACCTCCTCCCTCCATCCCCATGTGGAGGGCCTTTTCCCACATCTGCACGCCAAGGGTCACCTTCAAGGTCAAACTCAGATTCACTCTGAAACGGCCCCTGTGCAGCTTCCGTGGAAAACAGTCCGGTGGCTTCTCAAAAACTGGGATTCCCATGTGATCAGCAGTCCCACTCCTGGACACACACACACAGAAGACTGAAAGCAGAGTCTCCTAGGACCGTGGTCGGCAAACTGCGGGTAACGAGCCACATGTGGCTCTTTGGCCCCTTGAGTGTGGCTCTTCCACAAAATACCACGGCCTGGGCAAGTCTATTTTGCAGAAGTGGCGTTAGAAGTTTACGTTTAAAAACTTATATCTGATCCCTTTGGCCAGAGCAAGGCCCATGGCCAAGCCCCCTGTATAAGCATAGGGGAGCCTGCTCTGGGGTGCTGGGAGCCGAGGCCAGCACCCCCATCCTGCATGCCGTGGGCACTGGGAAGGCAGGAAGCTCTGCTCACCACGCCAGGCACTGAGAATGTCCTGTTCCCTGCACGGGTCCAGGGGAGTTGGGAGCCTGGAGCAAGACAGGCGTGGCCTGAGGTAGTTGGGAGGACGCCTTGAAGGAGGGAGTAGAGGTGAACCTGACCTTGAGGCGGGCTGTCCTGCAACAGGTGGGTCAGGCCTGCAGGGAGCTCGATGGCCAGGGCTGGAGGGGGTGGGCAGGGCCACGTGCTAGGAGAATGTGGGGGACGGGCTGGGGAGTTGAGGACAGAGGGTTGTGTGGGTCAGACAGTGGCGACTTGGAGCAGGTGGGGGAGGGGCTGGTGCACCTGGGCTCTGGAAGGGTGAAGTTCACAGCTATCTGCTCTCCTGGGGAAGCAGGCAGCTCTGTGGGAGGCTGGACTGGGGGATGAGAGTGGGGAATGGCAGGACTGTGGGGGTTCATGGAGCACCTACTATGTGCCAAGCCCTGGGCTGGGATACAGCTGTGAATAGGAGAAAGTTCCTGTCCATATGACCTCATATCCTAGTGGGGGGAGAGGGCGATGGAAGCGGATGAAAGAAAGAGGTACAACACTCGAGAGGAGTATCGAAGGGCCGCTCCCTGCCCACCTACTGTGTGCCAGATACAGAGAGCTGAGATCTCTGCTCACCAGGAGCTCAGCCGAGTGGGGTTGTGCTGCCCTCCCTTTTCTGTGGGTTTGTGGTCAGTGTGTCTGAGTGTCTGTGTGCACAGCTGTCTGTGGGCGTGGCGAGTGCATCATCCTTGTTTTGCTGGGAGCTCGTGTGTGTGTGTGTGTGTGTGTGTGTGTGTGTGTGTGTGTGTGTGTGTGTGTGAGGAGGGAAGAGAGAGCTGTGACTCAGTCCTTCCCCGGCTGCCGCAGACACTGGAGTCTGGGGGGGCTTCTCCACACACCTGTCCCCGCGGCTGGGTGGGGGCGGGGTGCCCTGCGGGTGCCTGTGACTTTATGGAAAGCAAGGCTGGGTGCAGCCAGAATGTGTTTGCGTTTCCCGGGTGATTGACGGCGGGGAGCGGGCCGTCTTGCCGTGACAGATGTAGGAATGT